>MU122092.1:2013553-2047720 GCA_014904905.1 Wilcoxina mikolae CBS 423.85
TGTTTAAACTTGTCCCTGGTGAAGTTGTCTACGACCTCTTCACGCCCACACTCTCTTCCGGTACCCCAAACCTCTCCGGATCCCGTTTCGGCTTATTCCCCACTGCTGCTTCAATCCTCTCCATCACCTCTGGCGTTAACTTCTCCACCACCTTCACGGCCGCAACATTCTCCACCACCTGTTCCGGGCGACTAGCACCAGTTATGACGCTACTGACATTATCGTTCTTTAGGATCCAAGCAATAGCCAGCTGAGCCTGTGGTACTCCAAGTTCCTTAGCGATATCTCCCAATTTCTGAGAAACGGAAAGTTGCTGTTTCATTTCTGCGTCTGTTTCGAATTTCTCCCGGAAGGACTTAATGAATGGGTCGAGATCAGCATTTGCGTCTCCGAACCGTGAGTCTGCAGGGATAAACGCAGAGTTGTATTTTCCACTAAGGATCCCGAATTTTAGTGGGGAGAAGGTGGTGAGGCCTAGTCCGTGACGACGATATAAGGCCGAGAACTCGGATTCAACTTTTTCTCGGTGGAGGAGGTTGTATTGTGGTTGTTCCATCTATTTGTATCCCCCCGTTAGCCAGTGCGTCGGGGAGTGGGAAGGAGAAACAACCAAAGGCCCAATCAACCCCAACTTCTCCGCAACCCTCCAAGCATCCGCAATCTCTTCCGCCGTCCACTCACTAGTCCCCCAATAAAACGCCCACCCACGCTCAATCACATGATTGAAAGCACGCACGATCTCCTCCATGGGCGTATTCCGGTCCGGCCGGTGAGCGTACACTAGATCTACATACTCCAACCCAAGCCGATCAAGCGAAGCTCGTAACCCCTCGACTACGTGTTTCCGAGATAACCCGACTGTGTTTTGTGACCGAGCTTTGTCAACGCTGTTGGCGGCGCCGAAGTTTATCTTCGTGCTGATTACGATGTCGCAGCGTCGCCAGGAGAATTTACGGATGGCTTTGCCCATGACGGTTTCGGAGGCGCCACCGCCGTAGCCTTCGGCTGTGTCGAAGAAGCTGTGGGGGGTGTTAGCGGGAGGAGGAGAGGGAGGAGGGAGGAGGTAACTTGATCCCGTGGTTGTAGGCGGTTGAGAGACATGCGTAGGTTTTTTCTTCGTCGACGTGCCCGCCGTAGGTGAGCCTGGGTTTGGAGGGTTAGCGATGTGTGTGTGTGCGCGGAATGGAATTGAGGACGCACCAGCCGCCGAGAGAAATGGCGGAGACTTTGAGCCCGGAGCGGCCCAGGAATCGGTATTCCATTGGGGAGAGGGGGGGGTGTTCGGAAGAAGAAGAAGAAGAAGAAGCCATACGGTGGTCTATGTAGGAGGGGTTAGTAGGGGGATTCGGAAAGTTTGTGTTGTTTGGTGGGATGGTGGTGGTGGTGGTGGTGGTGGTGGAGGTGATTCGGTGAATGAGTTAAATATTATATTGTCGTCTGCATGTCGTCAATACCCAGCACCAGGTAGCACCTAGTACCATTCTATTTAGCCGGCAGCAAAGCTGGAGAAAGCTTAGAAAGCTGGAGATACGGTAGAAGAGGAAGAAGCGGGGTTCTTGGAGATCTTTGCCGAGTTGAATTGGCTATTGAACGAGTGCAGAGGCAGCATTCAGGCACCGGCAGCATTCAGGCACCGGCAGAGGCAGATGAGCTCTGGTTGCATCATCATTCCGCCTATACATACTCTTCGCAGAAACCCTAGCCCTTAACATTTACATTTAAGCAACAACATCGTGCAGAACAACGCTTGGGTATATCTTACGGATAATACAAAAACTTCCAGTGAAAACGCTAAACAAAGAGAACAGAAAGTCTATCTACAGATCAAGGACCCCACCGCTACTTTCTCCACCACGCCAACCAACTCTTCTTCTTCTGTCCCCTACCTGCACCCTCGACAACGACTCTAGGCGGCGGTAGTAGCGCCGTCTGATCATCTTCACTCACCTCCGACTCATCCTCCTCCTCCTCTGGTGACCATCCGGGTCGTCCTCCCGCCGTCGTTTCCTTCCAATTCCGCTTCTCATAATCAACCGCCCACAACGCCGCTCCCGTGCCCGTCGAGAACAGGAAGAATATGCTCGCAACAGGTATCAACTGCAGCATCACATGTACCAGTCCAAACAGGAAGTACCGAAACCTGTTCCGTTTAACAAACGCTTTCTTCGTCGCCTTATCCCAACCCAACAACTGGAAATATCGGTAGTGACATAACGGTCCGAGATGATAACCTTTGAAATATTTTTATCAGCCACGCCCCATAAGGGGGGGTAGGTAGAGACATACCCTGCAAACACAAAAACAACGCCGTCCCCACAACCGGAACCAAACACAGCGGTAACTCCAACACAAAATAACACCCTATCCTCACCGCCTCCCGGAACTTCACATACGGGTTTATAATATGCGTCCCCAACCGTCTATCCCCATTCTCATCCACATCTAGAATCCTTGCAGCCCGAATCATAGCCTCAACACGCTTATTGAGCCCCCGAACCCGTTTCGTCCGTGATAAAAGTACGATGTCGAATACATCAACGATTTGCTTCTCCGTCAGAAACGCCTCCGCCAGTATCGACACGATACACGCAGACTCGGAAAGTATCATTGTTGCTGCGGCGCTCCGCGGGAATGGTTCGTGGAAGAGGCTGAGTATGACAACGTGTGGGAGGTAGAGGAAGGTGAACATGAATGCTACTACAAAGAGTGAGAGGAGACCGACGGGGACGATTCGGGAGTAGAGAGGTGGGTGTAGGGAGCGATGGGCGATGAGGTGTGTGATTCCGTGGATCGGGTAGATGAAGGAGCGGTTTGGGAGGCCATGGGTGGGTTGTTTGGGAGTTGGTGGTGGGTTGGTGATCAGCCGGGGGAGGAAGGGTCGTGATTGTTCGGACATTTGGGGTGATGGTAGTTAGGTGAAGTCGGGGACAAGAGAAGTCCCCTTTTGTTTGGCGGCACGGGCCTCGAAGATGAGTGGTTGCCCGATGCTGTTTTTGGGTAAGCATCGTGAAGACGGAGATGAAAAGAGGTTTATTTAAGTTGCTACTGTAGTGGCGACGACGGACTTTGAGCCGCATGACGTATGTCTGTATGCGTCATGAAAAGGTACTCGGTGAATGTGATTTCTTTTTTTGAAGGGCCTCGAGGAAGTCAACTTTCTGGCAGCTGAGAATTATTTAACTGCTCAATCCAATCGCCATGACGGCCGACTCGAGCTCTCTAAGGTAATCATTACCCCGTGAACTATAAGCATCTGACCGGAATATCGATCTAGTTACAGTCCGGCCTTTTCTCGCGATCATGCCCAAGCTAGCCGCGTGTGAGCTTGCGAGCATGTAGCTAGACAAACTGGGAACAAGAGAAGGCCGCCAAGGCCGCTTCGAAACTCTGGGCCCTGAGGAGATGAACACAGCTATGACCTCGGAGGCTCTGACCATCGAATATACTCTAGGTTCCTTGAATGCAGACCAGCAGCTTCCGTGAATAGTACTGGAAAGCTTCAATGTGCAGAAGACTACATAGCGAATCGAAGTCGACTAAATGGCTGAGAAGGTAGAATTTGAGATCAAGGGATAGATTTGCGAGCGCCGCTGTAGTTAGCATGACCCGATAGTTAGTTAGCCATCACAGCGACTTAACTATCCAAGTTGACTCCCCCGAGATAAAGCCGAAAGTTAAAACTGATATAGAGAGGGTATTTGTTGCGCCCCATACGAGGAGTCGTCCCATCTGCGGATGGGATGTTAACCATAAAAATTGTAACCTCTCAGGCCCCAAGCAAGCTACCGTAGAATTTCGATTAACTCGCTAGCGCCTTGCACGGACCAGTTATTCCCTTTTCTGGGTATACCAACTCCGGAATTCGTTTGGTAAGAGTCTCGGGGGAACGATGATCGCACCTGAATCGTCCTAGAACATACCTGAGCAGGTTTAGTTGCCAGGTGCGCCAGCGAGTTAATCGAAATTCTACGGTATATTCAACGATCTGACGCCCCCACAACTCGTGAATTTACCGTGAAAATCCCCTGAAGTATACAGCTGCTTGAATGGACCCCCAAAAGTCCAAGATTTCGCACAATTTCGATTACTCCGGCTCAGCGGCCGGAATATGCTAATAAATATGGGCTTCTCTGTTGCACAAACCAACTGATGAATGGCGGTCTTTCAGGACACTTTCTACTGGTATTAGATCATTTGAAATGGCCTAAAATTGAGCACACAGAATAGCAATATCGTGTGTGTATGTTAACTCACACATGGGGTAGAATCACCCCTTCCGTGAACAGGGCGGCTTTTTGTATCCCATCCGCGGACGGGGTGATTCCGTCTATGGGATTAACATACGAATGTTTCTTCTAGCCGGACGAGTAATTTAGTATGTACTTATCATAAGGTTAGGGCAAACGTTTCTAGAGGTAGTCGCACACTGTCTCTTCTGTACATATACAGTGTCCTGATTTTCAGAATAGAGCTTTAGTCTTCACACCTACATACAGGTACTACCCCTGCGCAGCTTCGGTTTGAAAAACTATCGACCACTATCAAACGCGTACGGAGATACAACGTCGAACCTACGAACGACCCACGACGAAGCATAACTGACGGTTCTGACATGCCGGGGGCATCCGATTTCACGGCTACAACAGTGGCATGGACGGTTATCACCACAAAAACGAAGTTGAATGGCTCGAACTACACGCAATGGTCAAACGAGATGGTCCTACTGTTGGAACAGATGCAAGTCTACGGAATTGCGGCTAGCTATGAAGAGGAGCCCGCAACTCCTGCCGAGAATGCAACAGCATTAGAAAGAACTACTTACGAGGAATGGATGAAGCGAGATGGAGCTGCACGATCTACGATCCTTTTGGGAATGGAGCCACACCTACAGTCACAGTACCTTGGCGTGGAGAACGCGAGTACTCTTTGGAAGAAGATTAGAGAGGACTATAAGTCAAAGCTCAGCACCTTTTACATCCGGAAGTGTCTCCACAACACCAAACTTGAGGACTGTAGAAGTGCTGATTCGTATGTTTCGAAAATCAACCAAAAGGTAGATGACTACAATCTGCATGTGGATCCAGACCGTGCCGAGATGAGCATAGAAGAACACGTTTTTTATCTTCTTAATGGGCTTCCTCCCAATGGTGATTGGGAGATCTTCTTAGAGGAAATCATCAGAGATTATGAGGCTCTATTGTTAAAGCCAGAGGAGATTATTGCGAAATTATTCGCTCAGGAAGCTACGATTAAGAGAAAGAAGGGCTTGTCATCGGATTTCGTATTCTTCGCCAAGAAGCAGACTAAGGACAAAAAGAAGTTCAAAAGGGATAAGGACAAGACGTGTTATTACTGCCAGGGAAAAGGGCATATCAAACAGCATTGCGAGAGTAGGATTCGTGGTGGCGCTCCTGTACCAAGACCTGATACGGCTGTAGAAGAGACAATCTATTCCCTACATGCTCGGATCTGTAGATAGGTTGCGGAATTCAACTTCTGGCAATTGGACTGTCGATCGGCTAAAGTGAACAATGGAAAAGCGTACTGGTTTGCCAGTATATAACGTTCCATATTATTAACTAGATTTACATAACTACTTAAGTACTTAATTAAGTACATAACTACTATCGTCTCCTAACCCCGTCCCCGTTACACCAGTGTAGTGATTAATCCATTTAAACACCTCTTGATGCCAAACCAAACTATTCTCTTGATTCTCAACATAGTGGCTCTCGTCAGGAAAGTTAAGGCTAGACAAGTCAGTTTCGTATTTATTACCAGGGCAAGGGAGGGAGGAGGATGAGAATACGCACAATCTTGAAGGCACGCCTCGCTCCTGCAGAATAGTGAACAACTGAATACCCTCGGATATAGGCAATCTATAGTCGAGATCACTATGAACCACCAACTATTCGGAAATGTTAGCCACCCAATTCTTAGGTAAACGTATTGCAGCGAGGAATGCACACCTGCGGGGTCGCCCAGTTGATTGCATATCGCGCCGGATCATAACGTTCAAAGTTCGCCCTGTTGTTCCAGAGGGTTCCATTGAAATCCCTCTGGAAGAACCACAGATGGTCCGAAGCGTAGGCATTTAAGGTGGAGAATATGCCGTCGTGGCAGACAAGCGCTTTGAATTTACGCCCGAAATCTTGGCCTTGGATCCAGTTTACCATGTACTAGGCATTTATATGTTAGTGAGCGGTTCCAATGAAAGAAAGTTTGTATAGCACATACACCTCCCCATGAAGCTCCAGCGGCTATGGCATTAGTCGTGTCGATATATTTGTAATTAGCGGCAACATGTTTGAATCCCAGAACGATATCATAGTATGGCGCTCCTCCCCAGTCATTCTTAACAACATCGGAAAAGTGCTGGCCAAATCCGACGGAGCCGGTGGGATTGATAGCCACAACGACGTAACCTTGGTCCGCCCACACAGCCGGGTTCCATCGAAGGTTCCAAATGTTTGCCCAGGAATCCTGTGGACCGCCGTGGAAAATCATTGCCATCGGGTATTTCTTGGTTGGGTCAAAATTGGAGGGTTTAATGATATACCCGTGGACTGTCGTCCAGTTACCTTGGAACGAGAACTCTTCTACCATGCTGTCTGACAGCCCGTTCAGCTGGGGATCAACTATCCGCGGGTCCAGCAGGACTTTTGGCGGGTTCTTGCCAGTAATGTCGACGATGGAGTAACCATAGCTTTGTACCAAACTGTTGTTACTGGCGAGAAGGGTAGTGTTTGTGATTTGGTATGACGCGGTGATATATCCTTTGCCCCAGACCACTGTAGGAATATCCGTCATACCAGCGGACGCACTGATAGAAAAGATCTTCGAATTGCCGCGCTCTTCGGAGGCAAGCCAAATGGTTTTGCCATCCTTGCTGTAGGTGATTCCGTATGGATTAGTGTCCCAGTTATGGGCAACCCCTCTGATAATGCCAGTGTTGATATCGTACATATAGAGCTTATTCCTATCCGCTTCGTAAAGTCTGTCATCCATCTGGTAGTATGCAATGGTCTTTCCATCGGGAGAGAAAGTCGGTGCCCAGCATGCTCCACGTGCGGTCGGCCATGCTCCCGGGGATGTGGGCGAGTTTATTGCCGTGGCTATCGACGACCCGTCATGAGGGACGAGGTAAATGTATGATGCTGTATAATTATTCGCCGCCAGTGTGGGGTCCTTAGACATGAATGCAACGAGTTTTCCGTCTGGAGACATGTCATAACTCCAGAAATCGCCACCGGGTTGGGGTGGTGCCTCCAGTTGGGTGTTGGCAAGGAGGTTGGTGAGTTTTCCGTCAAAGGATTTGATGTAACCACTACCCTTGAGCGTGCCAGCGAATAGTTTGGAGGTCCGGCCGGTGATGTAGTAATCCCATTGGCGTACAAAGGGTTTGTCATAGATTCTAGCAGAGGACAAAGGTATTTCATCATTTACACTGTTGTGTATTGTGCCATTGGGCCATACCATTCCGGACAATACGAAATTTATATCTCCAGATGGGTTAACCTTGATCCTGAGATTCGCAAGGGGCGCCGGAAGCGATGCAGCTTTATATCTACAACGGGAGAAAAGCAGTTAGCAGGTGCATGGGCGGAAAGCATCGTCATACATACCCGCTCGCGAAGTCGTCAACAGGTGCTATCCATAGCTCATATCCTCCAGGAATGTCTGAATTCGTTGAATTGATATATATGACGGTAGTGTCATCTACCCAGATCATCTGTGTGACATTGTCATCATCCGTAAGAACGGTGGTCTTTCCAGTGGCGATATCCAGAATTTCGTATCGGGTGCTCTTGGAATGCGTCTCGAAGGAGTAAAGTTTGGTTGGGAAGAGAGCTAGTTTCTACAGATAAAAGGCTCAGCATAATCCGTTACTGCATGCGCATTCAGGGCATTGACGACTTCAACTTACCCCCGCGTTGTTGGGAACAGCCTCATCCCTCTGCGGTGCGGATATAAGCTTCCTACGGAGTCATGCAGTCAGCGCTAAGTAGAGGATATGCCAGGGATGGAAGGTATGTACTCTGGTGTGAAGAGAGCTTCCACAGCCAATGCGAGTACAGGAACGAGTGATAGCCACTTCAGATACCCCATCGTGGCTGTTAGAATCCGATTGTCCGGATTCTAAGGCTTCGAGAAAGCTTGACGAGCTCCCTTCAATTCTTGGAGCGGGGTCATAGATTAAGTACTGCTCACGCTCTAGCTCTCTCCTTCGGCATAGAGCTGCGGAAATCGCACCTCACCACCTTAGGGTCATTGCGATACATTGCATAAGCATGCGAGGGTCGCTACCGGCAGTTCATTAAGTACTTACTCGAGTCTGGCATTGTCAATCCGGACACCCCATTTCTGGAAATCAGTTTTTGCTGTGTGACTGGGGCATTGACTGGGGGGGAGGAGGCTCAATTTACTGCGAATCGACACTTTCTTCCCGCGTTATACCCAGTTTAGTGCATGGCGTACTGATAATTTTCAATTTCCTGGGAGTTTCTGCCAGAAATGGGGTGTCCGGATTGACAATGCCAGACCCGAGTATGTGTAAGCTTGTTTCTACTCAAATTGTTGTTTGCTGAATAGGGTAGGGATTCGATGTATTCGGTACCAAGTGTTGAACAGGTTCATAGATTATGGTTCATGTGTTGTCTAGGATCTCGGCCGTATGGCACGTGACTTACGAGAAGCAGTTAGTCACTTCTCCTTTTTCTCTCTCCTTCTCTTCTCCCTTCTCTAGTTCTCTAGATACGAATATACAGACTGTATGAGTTTCTCCTCCACCTGACGTTACGGCTTCAACACCAAGACATAGCTAGTGGCCAAAGATTTCCCTAAATGGTATGAAACATCACGGATTGGTTATATCCAGCACCCTTTCAAGCATGTCTGAGACGTTAAACGTCTAGTCTCGAACGGTACAATAACACTCCGAGACTAGGTATCAGATGTCTCTCAGGGTTGCTTCATACCTGCAACAAAACTTAACGGGTATTTTCACATCTTGCATAGACGTCAACGTGGGTCTGTCAAGGAATATTTGTGCATCCACGCCTAGTCATGATCAATCGTGCATCCAGATGTGAATTGAGGCACAGGTTAATATGATCTGGCAGCAAATTGAAATCTTAGTTAGATACCAGCATACCTTGCGTTTCTGATAGTAAAGGACTGCGACCTGCACCCACAATGTGGTTCTCAAGAATTCCAAATCCACTTCCAAGCCAGAAGATTCCCCCAGTTTTCAAAGCAACCTCAGATTGTACTCTAAGCCATCACCACCGCTGTTATATGGCAGGAGCACAAGCACTGTGTGGTATCAAATTTTGAGCATGGTATGTTATCTCCCGGTCGTGAATTGGCGTGGTATGTTATCACTTTACCGAAAAGACTGACAATATGTACATAAGCTTAAGTTTATGATATAGATAGGTAGAATAACCACTCGAGATTTAATAGCCGTATTTATCCAGAACAACCCTGTTTCGGCTTCTCGTGTGAGTAAAGTATTAGATACGATAGCTCTTTCGGGCATTGAGATTAGAATACTCGCGATCGGGACCGGCCTTTACATGCAAGCGACTTAAATGAGAAACCCGGGGGTGAAGAATTTTCTAGAAGCAAGTCTAACGTAGGAGTACCCTGTAATCGAGACAGTATCCTATCCTACCCGGGGATGAGGAATTTTCTAGAAGCAAGTCTAACGTAGGAGTACCCTGTAATCGAGACAGTATCCTATCCTACCCGGGGATGAGGAATTTTCTAGAAGCAAGTCTAACGTAGGAGTACCCTATAATCGAGACAGTATCCTATCCTACCCGGGGGTGAGGAATTTTCTAGAAGCAAGTCTAACGTAGGAGTGTCTGTTATACCCTGTAATCCGGGGGGTGAGGAATTTTCTAGAAGCAAGTCTAACGTAGGAGTACCCTGTAATCGGGACAGTATCCTGTCCCAGGGGTGAAGAATTTTCTAGAAGCAAGTCTAACGTTCTGCTAAATAGGAGTGTCTGTTATACCATGTAATCGGGACAGTATCCTGTCCTAGGGGTGAAGAATTTTCTAGAAGCAAGTCTAACGTCCTGCTAAATAGGAGTGTCTGTTATACCATGTAATCGGGACAGTATCCTGTCCTAGGGGTGAAGAATTTTCTAGAAGCAAGTCTAACGTCCTGCTAAATAGGAGTGTCTGTTATACCATGTAATCGGGACAGTATCCTGTCCCATCCCTGACTGCTCCTTGTCCTTTTCCGCCGGCCACTCCTACGGGAATGAATGACATCTGAAGCTACAGCTACAGGTACTAGCATGATGGTTTATACCGCAACAATAAGTGTAAGACTAGGAGCATCTGGCTGGCTATGAAGGCGCACCGTGGCGTGAATGTCGATTCACGGTAATGTACTTTGAAGGACATCGGCCGCTTGTGGAGAGTAGAAGAGGAAGTCAACCAAGTTGGAGACACAATGGATGTCAAATGTTTCCGGGGCCGAACACAAGGATGGGAGAGAGTATATACCGACTAGTACGGCTGTTCAGCAGTTGTAGGTGAGACCAATATTTCGATATTGAATTCTATCTAGATAGCTACGTATACTCTACAGACAACGTACCCGTTAACCAACTACAGTTGACTAGTAGTCAATTGCGCAAATTTCTAGGATTCGAGCATTAGCCTCGAGCTCGAGCTCACAGGCATCGTGATTACTCAAAAATCATTCGACAACTAGAGTAGTTGTGTACCATAAACGTGAATTCGAATTGTGCTCTAGATATCGCCAGCGCCGACAGTCGTACATGTGGAGCGTAAGTATCTCGAAGGATATATCGCCGTCATTTTGTTCAACGCCCTTCCGTTTACTACTGACTGCGTCTGAAATTTGTAGGTTGAGGTCTCATTAGGCGGATCCAGTTATGATATCGGTCAGAAGTCATGGTCTAGGATCTATGAAGGCGGTTCGGACACTCTCGCAGATGTGATGCCGCTATCCTAGCTTCAGGATTTCGGCCAAGAGCTCTACTTGCTTATGGGGACTGTTCCACTGCAATTTAATAACATTCTACCTGTTGTGGTTGTGAAATACTTCGAATGAGCCTAAATGAACGAATCCGCGTCTCCAAATGGGGCAGGCCCGCATTTTTGAGCCGAAACAAAATTATCCGAGTTCCGGCTCTTCATGTGTAGTTCAGTCGATCGGGTTAGGGTTCTTGTGTGCTGAGGCAGTTCGGGCCCTGGGAGACGCGCACAACGTGGATGGTATCGGCTACCAGTCCGGCAGCGAAGCCACCTTTGGCAGGAGTGTCGTCATTGCTGTCTACCTAGTCCGATCTATTCTCGCTCGCTCGCCCAAGCCCCTGGTACTCCCAGCTCCTGTCAATTTCGTGTTACCGATCGCGTGCTGCCAGGATCGGAACGGCTTCACATGAAGATCACCCTAAATTCCCAGTACAATTTCTCTAGCGGAACGTAGCAGGGATATATATCGAATCTATGCGATTACAACTCTGAACTCTCAGTTACTTTGAATTACCAGTATGTTCTCCCAGCAATGCCCTCAACCCATTGCTCCAACGGAGACATTTGATTCCGTGCCGCCTATTCCGTGGATCGAGCGGCGTAATCCGTGCTCTTAGGCCTAAATAGTCCACTCCGGCATTCAAACATCCAAGTCAAAATTCAAGCTCATAGTTCCTGAGGTGCTCACTTGATGCTACTAGGTGCGCCAAATTCTGTGTACCTGACTTCAGCTTCCAATTTCCACGGAATCCAAGTTCCCGCTAGCGCTGAGTTCAATGCGTGAGAGCGACTTGAGCCAGGTCAGATGCTTCTTCTTCCAAATTGGCTTCACGAAATCCCGATATTCAGTGATTTAAAAATGGACTAATTCTTGCCAATCTCGGTGGAACATGCGTCCATCCTGATCGCTTATATCGGTCCGTGACGGTCGGTGAACTGCTCCCCCGAACCCCCATTTTTTCTAATAGTAGTTATGCACACTTCATGTATATAACATTTTGTTATTGGAGTGAAACTTGTGGACTTGAATGGTGGGGTTCTTAAGGCAAACTGGACCACCGGCCAATGAGAAAGCTTCCTGGTGACAGAAAGGTGGACATGCGATAACGTAGATGTCTCAAAACCTGGCCAAGACCCGCGTTGTGCTTCTAATCTAAGACATTCTCTCTAACTACATTGTACATCTCGCGAGCTCGTAGAGTATACTCGTACCACAATGCCTAAACACCCATGCGGCCGACTGCTAAGCTCGCCACGTGATGTGGCACAGTGACTGCGCAGCGTGAAAGCCACATCACGAGACGAGCTTGGCAGTCGGCCGCATGAGTAGGTACACCAGGTACCTGATGAACCCGCCACCGTCTCGCGACAACTGCATCCCAAGTTGCAGCCAGAAGAGCAGGGATTCCCCTCTCGAGCGGTTGTGCAGGTTCGCCAATGGAGGTCCATAGCCAGGGTGCGGACCGATGCAGTGGTTCCGATCCTCGAGAATACATACATATGATATATGATCGTCCAGCATCAACCTTCCTACTGGAACCCATCGTGCCTACTGTAACGTAATCCACGGCTCTGGTATTGATCATGAATCTCTGCCGGCACTTCCCCGCTCCCGCTATGGACAACCAAAACACTTATGGCAGATCATACGGATATACCAAAATGGTGTTCTCCCTACTTGTTAGTACGTGCGTACGGTAGTGGTTCCGGATCTGTGGGCTCGGGGCTTAGGTCAGGCTTTAGGGTTTCTTTGTTCTTTATTTGATGGTCTTTCGCCATCTGCATTTGTATCTTAGACTTACGATACACTTTCGGTCTCTTTTGCATCACTCGTTTTCCGCACGTTCGCGTACGTTGCTGGTACGCTCTCGTACACCCTCCCACAGTACTCTCCACTCGGACTGCACCAATTTTTGCTCTATCATGCTACGAATTGACTGCTAGCCTTTTTCCATTCAACTTCACACAACTCTGGAAGTCTTCTACTAGTACTATGACCAAGCATCCATTGCACAGTACTGTGTAATGTTAAAATGTTAACAGCACTGACTGCATTGAAGTATTTTGCCAGCATATAATTGCGGTCATGCGCAGCGTTGTACGGTACATACCCACCGTTCCGCGGATGTCCGCTCCCACCATCTCTATTCGACGTCGAGCGAAGATAATTACACAAACTAGAGTATATGCACGTTGCAACTTCATATGCATGCAGAAATCTGCATACGGATTCAGCAATTCCAGATCGACAGCGGATAAGCTACGGGCCACCATCAGGTTGTGCCATTCTCTCTATAACGTACGAATTGAGTAATATTTTTCACTCTTAGTATCCTAGATAGCCGACTTGCTGGTGGTCTGCCTCATGATGGTCCATCACCAGTATCTCAAGTACTGTTCTTTGAAGGACTGAAATAACTACAACCCACCACCACCTTGAGCTCATTAAATGCAAGTTCTCACCCTCTACAGCTCAAGCCAAGCAAATACAACCGGCGGGAGGTTTGAATATGTGGGGCTGGCTGTTGAGGGGTTCCCGTATTTACAAACGCACGAACGGCTATGCCCGATAGCTCCATTAACCAACATACTTACCCCACGCCACCGGCTATGTTATCATGTGCGAGAAGAGGGTTTTCAAGGGCACCATATTTGCCGTTAGATTGTTGGGTTGATAATGAGCAATTGTCAACTGCGGGTGGAAGCGGCATAAAAAGTATATAAGAAGTCTTTTTTCCCTCAGTTCAGGTTCGTTGAAGCTTCGATTATTATCCATCTCCGAAACCACTAAGACGGCGCTAAAGCAATCTTCCAGAACAATCAAAGAACAATCCGTACCTTAGCGTATTGCGGGAATTAATTTACCTACACTAGCTAGCTTCATAGCTCCAGGGTTCCCAAACTTTTTTTTTATCCTATAATCAACAGCTTTAGCGTCATAGCTCTAAGGTTCCCAATTTTTTTTATCCTATAATCAACAGCTTTCCTCGACACAATCTCTCCAGAAAGAGATTACGAACGACTACATGGCGGCCACTACGGTTTTCGAGGACAAAGGCTCTGTCCATACGCTCGTAGAGCCACCTCTACCTGTTCTCTCATCCTCACTCTCTCGGTCTTCCACGATCTACTGTACCTCTGAGAAGCCATCACAAGTCGATCTAGAGTGCGATGACAGGACTCTCCATGGCAGTATCGATGAGGAAGCAGGGAAGCCTTACTGTACCTCCGAGAAGCCATCACAAGTCGATCTAGAGCGCGATGACACGACTCTCCATGGCAGTATCGATGAGGAAGCAGAGTATCCAGAAGGTGGCAAACGGGCGTGGTCAGTCGTATTGGGATCGTTTTTATGTATGGCTGCGAGTTTTGGTATGATGAACACAATCGGGACGCTACAGGCGCATTTGTCAAAGCATCAGTTAGCACACTATTCAGAGGGCGAGATCGGATGGATTTTTGGAGTGTATACGTTCTTGAGCTTTTTTTGTGGGATCTTGATTGGTATGTTTATGTGGCGAGTGCTATGGCGTGATAGCTTCTAATATACCGAATTTAGGTCCAATTTTTGATACGTTCGGGCCGGAGTGGTTGCTGAGGTTTGGGACGCTCTTTTTGGTCGCTGGATCGATGCTGGTTAGCGTTTCTACATTGTACTGGCACTTTATGTTATCCTTCGGCGTAAGTCATCCAGCTCATGATCATGATCACACCACATATACAACGACCTCGGAGCTAACATATATGTTCAGGTTCTCGCGGGCATAGGAACCTCCATTATTTTTACGCCAGCCGTAGCTTCAATTGGCCATTGGTTCCGGTTAAAACGAGCGTACGCTACTGGCGTTGCTACCACTGGCGGATCCATAGGCGGAATCATTTTCCCCCTCATAATAAAGGGCGCTATACCTACCGTTGGCTTCGCCTGGGCAATGCGAACAGTCGGATTCGTTCAGCTCTTTCTACTTCTTTGCGGAAACTTTCTGGTTCGCACACGTACCGATATCATTAACGGTACCGACGTCGACTCTATCAAGACCTCCGAAGACCTCAAGAAGAATCAAGCTGGCCCAGGCCGGATATGGCGCGCCATTTCTGCTATCAGAATCGACATCAAGGCATTCCTTGATCCTCGGTTCACCTTAACTACAATTAGTGTGTTCTTTATTGAATGGGCAATATTCGTTCCCCTTACCTACATCACCTCGTACGCTCTCGACCTGGGACTCTCATCGAACCTCTCGTACCAAATACTGGTGGTGCTAAACATAGGATCTGTGTTTGGACGCTGGTTGCCCGGTTTTGTGGCTGATAAGATGGGACGCTTCAACACGATGATTGTCACTGTATGTTTCTGCTTCGCCACAGTTCTCTCCCTCTGGATCCCAAGTGGATACGTCGATAGCATGGTGGGCAGGAAAGCCCTAATGGTTGTTTTTGCCCTACTTTATGGATTTGGCAGTGGGTCGGGCATCTCCTTGACAGGGGTTTGCGTCGGTCAGATCTGCTCAACCAAGGAGTACGGAACCAAATTTGGTACCTGCTATTGTTTCGTGAGCTTGGGCACCTTGACGGGGATTCCGATTGCAGGACAGATTGTCGCTGCGAGTGGTGGTGGATATTTGGGCTTAATATGCTTTACGGGGGCGAGCTATATCTGCGCTTTTGTGTTCTTCAATGCTGCGAGATGGGTTGGACTCGGCATGGAGGGGAAGAAGAGAGGATGGAGAGCGGTTTATTAACATCATTTACGCGCGGGGAGCTGGGGATACTGTTACTTGGGATATTGTTACTGGAGTTATTGTTACTGGGGATATTGTTTATTAGATGGCTATTTGTTTGACGACTGCTGTATATAGAAATTTCTTATAGACGGAATAGAAACGGTGCATGCTGATGTCTGTGGTTCAACGCCTTCCACCTCCAATGCCTTGAACACAAAGCCCCACCCGATAACAATATTCCAGCACACGTTTATCAGTGAATTTCTCCCAATGCAAATAACACTATCAAGGTACCACCCCACTACTCCCCATCATTCTCGCCTCCTTAATAAGCCCTTCCACACTCGTTGACATACTCGGGCCATCGAGCGGATATGGCGGCCTCTGCTCCTCCTCTAGTGTTCGCGCGTACGGGAGGAGGTTTTCAAGATCTGGAGCGCCCGCCGTGGATATACCCCGCTGCTCCTCGGCGAGCACGCGATAGTGCTGAGCGATGAGATCTTGTTTGGGTTTGCGCAGGAGTTGGAACCAGCGGTAGATGATGGCGAGGAAGGTTGGAGTGGCGGTAGCGGTAGCGGCCATTGTGGCGTTGAGTTGAAGGTACTTAAGTACCTTAGAGTTTGTTTCCGAGATGTGGTCGGATGCGTGGGCGTGGGCATGGGCGTTGGCGTGTAAAGTACGTGCATGTGTTTGGGATGGTGTCACGTGTGGTATTGCTGTATGGGATCCAGAGGCAGGCTGGGAAATGTCTCGCATTCTGAGTAACTGAACTGAAAACGGCGTGCAAATTAGGAGAGCACAGGAATGGTTTCGCTTGCTACACCTGACCTTTATAGAACCGCACACTTATAGCACCGTGCAATTCTAGCTGCTAAGCCGGCGCCAGGGACCATTCGATGCATGCGCGATGGTAAAAATCAGTCGTACCTGGACGAGTAGGTAGGGCACCAACTATCCCAAGAACTTAACCTGTCCAATAGAAAGAGCCTAAGATATAGAGCACAGTAATAAGAGTGTGCGCTGCGGGGCGAGACATGTCGACACACAAGAGAGCGAACCTGCTATGGGTGGAAATAATCAAGACCCTATGATACAAGAAAAACGTAAAGTACGTTTTCCCTGAAAATACGTAAAAATAAACGTAAAATAATGCATAAAAAAATGCGTAAAAATAATGCGTAAAATGGTAATGCGTAAAAATAGCGTAAAGACGTTTTTTGCCAATTTACGCATTTTTAACTTGATTGGGTCAAAAAAGTGATCTAACTGGAAATTGGACCAATGAGCACTTTTATATGTACCTCTAGCACGATATCACTAGGCCACTTTCTCTTATAAATTTTGAGTATATTTACATACCATATGAAAAAATGTGGTATTTTATAAAGCGGATTGCAGCAGTTTGAAGTTACTAACCATTTTCAAACCGTTCCCAAACCGTTCCAAAGGCTTCTCAGACTGTTAACTGCGGTTTGACAACCATTCCATAGGATAAACGAGATACTTATAGTCAAAAAAATATCCTACTTTCTTAGGTAGTATATATGGTCATTTGTACCTATTTTGGCTACATTAAATCGACTAAATTTTCACTAAGTCCCAAAATGTGTGATGACACTCACTACTTAGTAATTAACGTTTCCTGTGTTTCATAAAATGCGTAATTACATTTTATCAGTTTTTAAAAATTATTATGTTTTTGAGTAATTTGTAAATGCGTAATTACATATCGGGGCATTTTCAAAATGCGTAGTTACGTTTTATCAATTTTCAGAAATGCGTAATTAGGGTTTGAATCATTTTTAAAAAGGCGTTAAAATGTTTTCGGTATTTAAAAATGTGTCATTACGTTTTAAATTATTTTTAAAAATGCGTTAATACGTTTTTGGTCTTTAAAAAATGCGTACTTTATGCATTTTTATTTTGAGAAATTCCAAATTACGCATTTAAATCTCCAAAATGCGTGATTTACGCACTTTAAAAACGTAAATTACGTTTTCCTTGTACCATAGGGAGATGCAGCGATTCGCTCCCAGTCACTTGCTGACCACTCGAAATTGATATGCATATGGCCAAAGGCCTTATTTTCACCTTTGAGACCAAGCGCTACAGCTCTGATGCCAATAACAACGGATTTATTAACTTTTAAAAACAAGTAAGTAAATAGTTAGATACATCGATATCGGATACGTATACCTTTCCAGCAGTTCGAATTCATCCACTCACCAAAATCAGAAAGCTGTATAAACGAGCAAGAAAGATGCCAGTATTCAAAAAGCTATGCAGGTTTCTCAAAATCAAAATCAAATCAAATCAAAACTTAAGTTTTTAAACCACCTCCTTATAAGCCGGCACTTTCGGCATCGGATTCGGATCATGGATTTCATACTTCGGCAACGATCCGCAGCCCTGCGCATCCGCATCATCACTCTCCCTCACCACCGCCGGCTCGGGCACCGCGATCGCCGGAGCCACCGCGATCGCCGGAGCCACCGCCACTGTTTGCAGTCTCATTGATTGAGATGTCCGCGACCGACGCTGCTGCCTCTTTGGGCTACGAGTGCAGCAACAAATGAAGAGGATGGGACCCGTGATAACACATGCAACGGCGATTAATGCTATTGCAAACGTGGGAAGCCCTTTACCCCCCTCGTGCTTGACGGTGGGAATATAATGAGTGGGAAGACGTGTGTTTGTTGGGGTGGCGGCGAGGAGGGTGATGGTTTGAAAACCGCTGCGAGAGGGGGAGGAGAGGTACCGGTAGATATCGATGTCTTCTTTTGGAACGTCGACGAAACTGGGGTCATTCATGGAGGATGAAAAGCGGCTGTCGGTGGTGTCTTGCGCCTCAGAGACCTTCGAATTCGGGGGATCCACCCCTAGAACGTCTTTGTAACTGAGGTCATTCATGAGGGATGAAAAGAAGCTGTCGATGGTGTCTTCCTCCTCAGATCTAGAGACCATCGGGGGATCCTCTTTTGGAACGTCGTCCGAGTCCTTCTTAAATGGGGATTCGTCCTCGTAAGCTGGTGGAGGTTCGTCTTCCATCTTCATGGTAACTGGAACCGCTTTGTCGACGTCTTCTTCCGCTTTTCCCATCAACTTGTTCCAGCCGGACTTGAAGAAGTCGACAGTACCGGAGAAAGCGTCACTGGCTTTGTTGGAGAGCCAGTCCCACATGAGTTACGGAAGGGGTGAGCCCAGGATGTTCGAAGAGAAAGAGATTTGGGGGAGGATAGCAGGTGCAATGCAGTTAAGCAAAGGACAAGTGGCAAGGGCGGGGTAAGGCCGTTGGGAAGTTTAGTTGAGGGATTTGCTTTAAGGTTGCGTGGACGTTTTTTTATGATTTTGTTGGAATCGTGAGAGTTCTAATTTTGGGATTCTTCGAGTGATGGAAAATGATTGGAACCTTGCATTGGTTCGAATTCAAGTGGATAAGAGGATAAAGGCCTCCAGTCGATCCTATTTTTCACTCGCTCCTCATACGCCGGAGCTATTGTATGGATTTCAGAGAATTTCACCAGCTTTCAATCAGTGTTGTTTTGCGCAGCCGGTTCCCAAGGTGAATATCATTGTTTCCAATCCAATCCAAAACATGACAGTTGACGGCAAAGCTAGAGGCTCTGGGTAGTCTGAAAAACGGCTTGGTAGGGTTTTAGTGGTATGATAGCCAACGACAAAATCCGGACTAAGCTTTAGGATCTCTATGATTGCTCCGAACCCAATGTGCCATAGTTCTGTAACTCAAACCTTCGAAAGTCAAGGTACACCTCTTAGTCACTGGAATTTGTACTAAGCGGAGAAGAGGGAGATGAATGGTGAAACAGTGTTGTCTAGTTTGTGCTTAGAAAGAAGTTGTGCGCCGGGTGAGATTTTCAAAACATGAAGCTTCGCTCCGCTCAGTTACAGGCCTGAAGTTTACTTAAATTAATTTGGCGATCTGTATCGACAATCTTCCAAGGTTATTTACCGTGAATATGAGTTGTGGGAACTTCTACTATTATCCTAGGCAGCAGATGGCTCGGGGCTACAAACAGGGGCGGGCGCTGACGCGCCCTCTCTGCCTCCGCCCCCAGACCCCCTCAGCAAAGGGGTTTCATACTCTCATTGGCTGGGCAGTTGTAGATGCAGGCCCACTACCCCCCTCGAACTTTTTCCGTCATGCCCGCGGCCACTGGTAATACTAACTTACTCAGCTGATATCACTCGAGTCCTTTATCTCACGACATCCATCGACATTTCTCCCCCCCCCATTATTTGCTCCAACTAGCGACCAATCAGCACCGTATCCCTTCTTATGTTAAATGGTCAACTAGGGGCAATCCTTCAGTAAAACTTCAGACAAAAAAAAAAAAACACGGAGGCCTGATACCTGATAGATTGTCAGCCAAAGTTATAATTACGGTAACCCGAGAGATTGTTAATCGCTAGAATCCCTCTCTTCCTTCTAATAACCTTTTGCATCTTTGGGTTTTTTTTCCAACCCTTCTCAGTACTGGATCGACTTTGGCCAACTGCACCAGTACTACGTTTACTCCAGTCACCTTTTCCATGAGCTTTCGACGACGGCACGGACAAACCACTACCGAACAACACAAATTCCTACGATTTTGACCTCAAAAACCTTTCCATGGCCACAAGCATTCTGACCGGACAGCAAGTAACACACGGACAGATCTGGACAAGTTTGTTCGGGGTTGGGGCGATCAGCATGAAGGAATGTCCATTGCTCGGAATCTTTAGATCCACCGATAGTTCTAAGATCACTGCTGACGATAATCTCTCACGACTGGATAATAGTAGAAAAATTAGCCATGCCCTTCAACTCCTGCCGACCGCAATGCACTCTCCGAGTGATTTCCTGAAGACCACTTGGGTCATGACTTACTTTCACAAATAATCAGATGGTATTTTACAAGGTTAATGGCGAGTTCCTTCCTGTACCGTGAATTCGACGTATATATATGGCAGAGAGCCGAATAAACTTCAGTCTATCACCTTCGGAACTCTAGCTCTTTGGAACCGAGCCGGCTCTGAGGATCTTGCACTCTTCCGTGAACTGTCCGGATCCCGAATCGCCGGTTTATATTAGTACTAGGTGGATCAAGAGATTGAGCAGTGGCTGGAAAATCTTAGGGTGTCTTGATATCCGTTTTCAGCCAGGATTCATAGGATTGCATCAACTTTCCGTCGGAAGTGCAGGGCAAATTGTGTTTCTTCTATGCATATATCGCCAACGACCTCAAGCTTGTAAAGGAGTCAAGAATAGTTCCAGTACGCTCGCTTGAGTGCAAGCACGGGGTATGGGGATTGTTTTGATCAGACTGTCTTAACTAAGAGTATGCTCCGCATGAAATCTCACTTTGGATGCTTCTAATTCCTCATCTACCATGTGAGATAAACTCTTGAAACGTTCGATGGTCTTTTTGGGTCGACACATTCTGAGCAGTAGCTCTGAAACCAAGTTAGCATCCGAGAGGATTGGCCGGAGGTTGGGGGGAATTTATGAAGAGCACTGACGACATGGGTTTGCTTGAGCACAACATATATCTCCTCTACAATACAATGCTCTGCTATTCATTGGCAAGGATCAGTCATACGTATGCCTTGACTTTTAGAAGAGAAAGTCTGGACTCCTCAAGCATGGGACGACCATTATTCCGCATGCCTGGTATAGTTGGATAAAGTCGTCAATCTGAAATATATCGATGTCGTGCGTTTCTGATGAATAGAGATACATGACTAGCACTAAGAACCGTATGTACGTATATTGCCTGCAAACCGGAGCAGCCGTTTGACGACAAAACCACTACTATTGCAGTGATGGGGGTTCTCGAGCACGAAATCCAGGTTCGGAACATTGTATCGATCGATCTATGTCAAAGGGGAAGTCATTCCACCCATGTTCACCCATACAATCAACGGCTCAGTCTCCGAAAGCGGAAACAAAACTCAGGCCGCCCACGGAAGTAGCGGCGGATTCTTATCCCGTTCCTCACCAGGGGAATCCCTCCGAGTTGATGATCCCGGCGTCAGGCTCGGAACTCTGTAGGCGCTAGAGAAGATTGTTTGCGTTGCTTTGCCTTGTCTCCTCCACGGATAAGTAAGAATCCGGAGGTTTTAGGGGGGGAAATCCTATATTCACCGAATTTTCGAAGGTGACTACCCCACATTTGCCGCCCCGCATCCGAGCTCGCAGTTGCCGTAGTGGCCCAAATCCGGGTTCAGGGAATTTCGAATTAACGCCCCGCGTGAAACAAAACAGTTGTTACTCTAGAGTATCAGGTCGTCTCATCATCAGGTCATATTCACCCAGCAAAATGAATTGAATTGAGTTGAGTGTGTGAGTGAATTTCCCACACTGGTGCCCCAACTTAAAAAAAAAAAACAGATTCCAAGATGAAGAGAAAAAAAAAAACCGACTGACTGTTTTCGTGCTGTGTGATGTGATATCTATGCGAGCTATTATGAGGATATGCCTCATCTCAACGTACGTTGAGTACGTATTTGGGTGGTATCCCCGAAATCAGCCCTCCTGGAGACATGCGTCCCGGACGTCCCGGCTGCTCCGAGGTCAGCCCTTCTCTTCGATAGATGGGATTTTTCCTTCATCGAACCCCATCCACCCATCTACCAAATGCCTCAACAAGAATATCTTGGAAAAAGTATACTAATACGCATATGATACCTATCCTCACTCTTCTTTAGCCGGGTATTACCGAAGGGCTGGGGCTGGGGCTGGACAGAAAACCGACCGGATTGGTGAGCGACACATTACCACTACCACTCTCCACATTTTTATATGTACTCCATACTCTATGATAAGGCCACAGCACTAAAACAAAGTTCCCGCGTTTGGCGAAAGTTCAAATGTAGGAATTGTGCATATAGGCAAGGATATTTGGGAGGGAAAACAATTTTACTTGGGATGGGACTCTAGTCTTTCTTCGCTGGCGGTGTTGATGACGTTTGAGCTGGCTAGTTGTGATCGAACATCGAAAACTAAGAAAGATATGGAACAAAGCAGACCAGCCAGATCGATCACAGGGATTTTTTTGAGTCCGTTTCCGAATCCCCCTCCTGTTTCCGAATCCCCCTCCTGTTTCCGAATCCCCCTCCTGTCTCCGACAATGTTGTTCACGAGCCCCACAATCACCCGCGTGTGAATAAGTAGTTAAAATGTCGTTTTCTCAGTCTTCAAACCGATTCCGCCTACACCTTCCCCACATTCTTCTCCACCACCCCCATCTACATGCAGGGGTGATATAATAGACTTTTTGATACTCACCACCTGGGACCCTGATCTGCTGTCAGAGGCGGGAGCTACAATTGCCTTATCACCGAGATTGGAGGTTCGGAGTTATGCTCGAGTGACCACCCGTGACCCACTCATTCCCCCGCCTCCAAACCATCAAAAGACTTTCCTCATTCAATGACAAAATATTTGTGTAAACCAGTTCTGATATTACAGACCACTATCTTCACATGCTTTCCTTGCTTCCTTTCCCTTCCATTTCCTTCTTCCTAGATAATAAACATCATCAATCCTTTCCTTCCATCCCATCCAATCCGCCCGGGCCCATCCCATCCATCCAATCCAATCCAATCCAATCCAATCCAATCCAATCCAATCCAATCCATCCAATCCGTCCAATCCCCGTTCGACCATCGCACAACCACCCGGCCTGGTCTTATCCTCCCCCAAATGGACTTTGCCTTCCAAGCAGTAGTAGAACCCCGCCAGCCCCTGTCCCCACAATATCGTGCAAGAAAAAGAGAAGAGTAGGTAATTCGCTCGAATAGAATATGGCTTTCCGATTCCCCTTCTGTAGGTAGTAGTAGTAGTGTGGTAGTAGTTTAGTATAATAGTAATATACTTAGTAGTAATTGTCCGCGTTTTTCCCTTCCCCTATCCGGTACCATATCGTATCCAAAAGCCATATCCCCACTAGACATAAAAACTAGTAGATAGAATAAAAATAGAGAGTCATAACAGTCGTCAAGGATGTAAAAGCACAATCATCATGAAGGCAAAAAAAGTGACAAAATGTTCACGATTCACAGCAAAACACGCGCGGGGACACGACTCGAAGGAAAACAAAAGCATGAATCCGACAAGGTATAGAGAAGAAAATATCGGACGGACGCATAAAAACACCTAGAAACCACTCAGATAAAGATCCCAAAAAAAAGATCCCAGAAAGAAAAAGATCCTGACTGAACAAAAGATGCGGGCAAAACGGAACGCAAAAAGCAGAACTATATCCCAAGACAGAACACCGACCCGATTTCGCGAAAGGTAAAATATCAGAAGAACGCTGCGTAACTTTCATGACTTTTACCAGACGAAAACCAAAACAGACGTGGCCCACCGTTTTGTTTCAACCCAGTGAACAAAAGCAGAATTTTGAGAAGAAAAAAGACAATCATCTGGAACAGAAGGAAAAAATGGTACCCATCATCTGTCCTACAAGGACTATGAAGTCGATGGGCTTGTTGAGTTTGTACCGGAAACGAAAATCCTCTATAAATTAAATTATGCCCCCCTCCTTCCTACCCTGCTAGGACCCACAGCCGACCGTGTACGATTAAGCCGGCCGTCGCTACTCCTGTCGAAGTTGCTAGTCCCCATCCCTCCTGTCGAAGGAGTCGATCCTTCGCGCATGGTTTTGCGTCTCTTCATTCCACCTCCCACTGCATCTGCATCACCGTCGTGACCCCTGCTCGACGGTCGAGAGCCCTGCTCGTCATCATCATCTATTTCGCGCATGCGCTTGTTAGATGATGGAGTTGCAGCTCCGGTACCATTGACGCCTCCAAATGTCTGTGGCGGTGTCTGTGATGGCATTGGTCCACCTAGTCCAGACTGTACGGCGTAGTTGGCTTCTTGGACACTAGCACCGGTCGGTTCTCCGTGATCTGCGGTAGGGTCACCATTCGCAAGCTGATACGCACCCCGAGCCGGTGCTTGACGGATAGCACCCCCATTAGCAGAATTGGCTCGTGGCGGGGTAGAGTATCCACTGCTAGGTTGAACCCATTGTTGTTGCGACGTAGATGTTGTACGCGGTGTAGATCCGCCGTCAACTGTGCGAGGAACGTTGACGTTTGGGGCGCCGTAATTGGGTCGAGAGGGTGTCGAAGGCTGTCCAGGAGAGCCGCTCATCTCCGGCGAAAGGTGGGACTCGGTCGTTAATGGAGGATAGTATACATTATTCGGCCGATGTCCGTTTGAGTAATTGCTGTCGTGCGTAGTGTATTCCTCTTCATGAACATGTTCAGCTTCATTTTCCGTGGCCTCTTCTCCATGAACCTCCTGGACGCCGTGATCCTCACCTTCCCCCGCCAATCCACCCTGCTCCTCTGTGTCCTGTTTCACATGATCGTCTTGTCGGGAAGACGGTCGGGATAGCGTCGGTGCCGGCCCCCGTGATGTAGGAGGTCCCATCGTACTAGAGTCCCTGTTTTGGTTCATATACTGGCTAGGCTGAGGTAAAGGCTGGTTAAACCTTTGCATATTCTGCTGCGCAATATTCTGCGGAGCCATGTTTGCCTGCGTGGGTTGATACATATTCGACTGGGGTGGGGGATACTGCTGCAACTGTTGGATACCACCTGGTGGAGTGGTAGCAGGTGTCGTTGGCATTGACCGGGCACTGTTCATTACTGTGTCGATTGCCAGGGTTCCATTTCCACCTTGCATATTTCCACTCCAGAATGTAGTAGAGTCTGAACCACCGACGCCCATCACACTTGACGCACTGGAAGGTGGCGTTGGAAAGGACATACTCCTCTGAAGCTCAGGACGTGGCTGGGAAAGGTTAGGATGTTGGTGCATGGGATTATGCATTCCTTGGTGGTGGAGTGGAGGTGGCTGAGACGACGGAATTAGATCAGTTGGGGTTCGCCTCTGTAATGCACCTTGGTTAAGGGCTTGGCTCTGGGATAGTACATTGCTGTCTGCACGCCGACGCTCGGCTGCAGCCATGACGGCACCTGTGCGGTGTGCATTGGTTGGGTGGTATAAAAAAGCTCCAATGTTGTGAACAAATAGCGGGTACAGAAGCTCAGTGATCTTCTCCTTGTTTGCGAAGTCAAGGGCACGCTCAAATGGTATCCTGCAGTCGCGCTGGTTAGTCCATAGTCTTGGGATGATAAAGAGTTCTAATGGAGGAATGCCGCACCATACGCCTTTGAGATGCATAGGGCCAATCTTCACTACATGTCTCACTTTCTCACTCTTGAGGATACCATCACGTCTACCCCGAGTCATTCCAGCAACGTTGAGGAGTTTGGTACCGTTTATCATGTGATTATCTGCGAGTGCGGAAAAGCAGTGTCAGCTGAGTGTGGTAGAGAAACCAACAACTCGGCATATGGCGGAAATCTTACCCTCTCGCCTTGCCACACAAACTCCTCTTGCCTCAACTTGAAAACACAAGCTCCCTTCGTCTTCCCACAATGTCGCTGCTACTCGGGGCTTCATACCCGGCGGTGCCAACTGTCCGGTCGCGTCAAATGAATGATTGCTGTTATATGCACCTGCTGTAGCAGACTGCGGGGTTTGTGGCTGGGAGACTGAATGTGGAGGGTGATTTGTACTCAGTGCTGTGCTTTGCGGTAACGGCAACATTGGCTGCTGTGGATGTACTGCCATCGGCCCAGAAACAGATTGGCCTGCAGGAGAAGTCACTCCGTTGGCACTGGGAAATGCGAACTGAGGAAAGCCGTGATTTGACTGATATGTGGGCTGCAACAACGGCGGTTGAGGAGGAAAACTCGCCAAACCGCCCCCTGAGGTCGCCGTCTGCGGAGTAGGGGGCTGCCCCTGTGACAGATGATGTGGGTGGCTATAGTCCAGCGCCCCATATGAAGAATTATTTTGCGAATTCATGTAGCCGGTATTTTCGTTGTTGTAGGCGAATTGGTTGTTTGATGTCGCGTATTGCGAGGTTGCGTTCTGAGGTGCAGAGGGGGTTGGTAACTGTGTCGCTTCTTTCTTCGGGTATGATGGTGCAGAACCGTTAAGGATAGAGCTTCCTAGCCCGCGAGGCGAAGACGAATGCTGGCCTGCCGGAGGTTGTGAGAAGGAGAGTGCAGATGGGAGCGACTTGTCGCTGGGCATGCCCCCTTTGGCGTAATGGGGATTGTAGCCAGACCAAGACGAGTAGACGTCAATGGGGGCTCGTGTTTGAACCGATGCGAGAGACGGCAGCTCCAGCTTGCTGGTAGTAGCGAGAAGTAGCGCTTCAATCGTGAAGGTTGGAAAAGGGGGTAGAGAAACCGAAGTGAATGACTTCTGTGCTTCTCTTATTAGGTGGGGTAGAAAAGGACCTTCGTTGAAATTTCTTCAACGAAGCGCTGCCTCAATTCCACAGGTAATCGGTAATCGAGGAGATATCTAAGTGACTTCCGAACGCCAGGAGAATGCAGGTCCGGGAGGCTGTTGATGCTGAGTGGTGGGAATAGCCGCGAGAAGATTCCCGGATGCAAGCCCGATGATATGATATGACGAAAACAGTACTGCTGCAAAAGACCGAAAGGCGCGTCCTAACCGGATAATTCGTTTATGCGGACGCAATGCGACCAGGAAAAAAAGGGCAAATATGCTGTTCTTCGTGAAAAACAAACGACACACTCTCCTGAAGTCCAGGACAACCACCGTACAAGCAAGTAAATTCTGGCCTGGGTCGATGCGAAACTGGGACGAAGGGGAGGGAGGGGAAAAGCAGGGAGACCGGGTATCTGTTAGGAAAACACGCCGTGTTTGGATGCAAAAAGATGGCACACCGAGTTGTAGAAAAACAAAACCGATGAGAGGGGGGTTAACTGTTGAAAACTTTTTGACTCCACACAGAAAACTATTTGGTCGTTGCTTCGTTTCACGTCGTGATATGCTGGTACCCTATGAATGATACTGTAACAGGTCCAAATGGGATATACACCAATTGGAAAATTCGGTCGTAAATGTCGTTTCCGCTTCGTGATCGTCGTTCAAAATACAGCTTCTCTTCTTCTTTCCTATCGCTTTCCAATCTGAACCAAGCCGAAATGATCTTCCACACAAACCCTGATGGCCCAATGACAAGTGTCGAGTACAGATTGAACCGAGACCTTGAATGGCACTGGAGAAGCTCGAGATGAGAGCCCGTTGCACCAAAGCAAGAGATGCAGGAGAACAATCGAGGAAGATGGGATGTCGGCGATGATGGTGAGACTGCCGGGGGGAATTGGGGGGGGCAGTAGAGGGTCGACAGAAGGGGGGGGTGGTGGTGGATTGCCGGAATGGAGGGGGCAAAGGAAGCACTCGAGGGGGGGAGGGAGATGAGTCGGAGGAGAGGTATTGAGGTGATGGTGGGCAGTGGTGGTGAGGCAAGTGTGGTGCTGGTGTGCCGGTGGTGGAGGAGAGGAGGCTGGAGAAGCGGAAGACGGGAGAGGTGGTGGTGGAGAGTGAATACAATCGAGGAAGGGCGGAGCGAATGTAGACTTTACGAAGTCGCTGCGGGTCGGGGCGACTTGCAGGGAGTAGCGCACAACAGCAGCAGGCCTTGAACGAAGCTGGACGGGATGGACCTCGACTTGAGCGGAGGGGTGTGCGGAGAAGAAAAGGAGGAGGCACGTAAGGGAAGGCAGGTCTGAAGTGCAAAAAGAGGCCGGCTGTGGTTGGCGGATGGCTGGGCGGCGACAGGGATCTGTCGAAGGGTGGATGTGAGAGGTGCACTGCTGCCCGGTCTCTTTGGGGGGCGAGACACTGTACTCTACGGTTTTCTCGGCTGTCGTGTGGAGAGCAGTTCTCAGATGAATGAATGAATGAACCAAGGGAAGCAACCACTGCGTCAGTGTGTGCGTGGTAGGGGAAGCAGGTACACACAGGGTGAATGGATGGATGGATGGATGGAAACAGTCGAGCAAGATATCTCTCAGCTCGACGTCGCGATTTGCTACCGGACTTTCTCGCACGCAACTCTCGCAAAGAGCAGTGTATGCGATGGAAGGATGCTACCTAGACAGAAGACGATGTGCTAGTGGTTGTCAAAATTAAAATATGCTTCGCTGCACGCAACGCACAGTCCATCCAGCGGCAAACTAGTGAATAGAGTGGCAGCAGGTCTTCACCGAGACCCAAATACAGTTCGTCGATACAGTGCTCCCCCAGAAGTGTGTCTGTAGGATCAACAATCAATCAATCAATCAATCCGTCAATCCGTCAACCAGACCCATCAATCCCAACGTACCCTCATCTTTGAGATGGCACTTTTTTTCTCTCCGACTTCGACGACACCTCGAAGTCAATGATTATCCAACCACAGCCCACGCCCACTGTGCCGGCGGTTAGCGTGCAGTTCAAGAGTTCCGGGAAAGCAATAACGCGCGACTGGCTCACCGACAGTCGAGAACTGAACGAAGCCCTTGTCCAAGCGAGGGAAGAGGAGCGAACCCAGCCAGCGCACAAGTGTGGAGAGCAGGGAACGAAAGCAGGGCTCGGCGAGTCAGGTCGCTTCTCATTGGCTCCTAGCCCGAGATACCGCGCTCGGATTGGCTGAATCAACAGGGAATGGACGTTGAGCGAGGTGATCGGGCTAGACTGCAACAGTACTAGTGCTTCGTTGAGTTGGTTGCAGGGTTAGGGGATCGAGGCAAAAGCTGGGTCGCATGCAGAAAGTGGTTAGGGTGGAAGTGTGCGCTGGCAAAGTCCCAGGGTTGTGTGTGTAAATATGGAATCATTATCGTGCCTCTTATTGGTGAAGAACCGGGACTTGTTCATGATGGGGGGATGGAGGAAGAGTGTGGAGAGAGGATAATCGGAAACAAGAATCAGCCTCCATCAATCATCTGCTCGTAATCAATGATCGCTACGAATGTCAGGCGAAGAAACGGCGCCAAAAAACAACGGACATACCAAGTCGGTTCAGTCCATGTTTGTTTACCGGCGGTACACTCTTGGAGTGCAGTTACAAAATAACGGTTCCTCAACGCTGCAAAGCTTGAGTAGTAATATGGATGCAAGGGGAACCCCCATGGCCAAGAGAAATCTTCAAAAAACAATTGATATGTATTATGTATCAGCAGGCGGAGGAGACTCCACCGGAACTCCACCAGATAATCGCGTGGACAATGCCGATTGACGGAATTTGTGTGGGATGTTTGACGTGACTTGGGGAAAGGGGGGGGGGGTCAATAAAAAAGATAAGTATTCTTGTCCCACACCAGATTGCTGCTTCAGAGTGAGACAAAACGCTCGACCGAATGATTGGCCAACGCCTTTGTGAAGCCACCCGCAATGACTGGATCGTAGCGGGTAATGACAGGTGTGGAGTTCTCGAGATAATTCATACACTCAAAACACCCACGGCGTCTACGCAAAATACTCACCTCCTCTGCTGCTGCTCGCTGTAAACTTTTTGCTGAGGTATGTATCACTCTCCGCCGCTGTTGATGGGGGCGTAAAGTTAAATTTGTTTCGCATTGCTTTGCCCACCTCTTTCTTTTTCCTTTTTTCTGTTTGCTGAGGATGAGTTTCGGGGGCTGAGACTAAACTCAGCAAGCGCCACAGAGCAAGGGATTGCTCAGAAGAGTAGGTAGTGGGGATGGAGTTCGTTCATGTTGTCTCTCACCGTCTAAGCACATGGGAAACATCATTAGTGAGAGTTAAGAGTATCAAAAGTTCATCAAAGGCGGGGATCAAGTCCGTGACACTTACTACCTATCCTTTCAGGTGATGGTTCGGCGGTACACAAGCTAGATACAAGCGCGGCAGAGACGGTATTGTGCGGGAGATAGGCGTCACAGAAGTCTTCCTCGCGGGGCTGGTCCCGAGGCTTAATACACCATCATCACTTATTTTGGAACTGTTGGAGACAAACACCGCAGTAGTCGGTTCGCTGGTGCCTTCCTTTGTTAAGCCCGCCGTTCACCTATAGCAAACGTCTTTTATGATGATGATATAGCCGTCAATAATATTATCCAGAAGAGGAAATCCAAACGTGAAGACACTAGAAAATGCAAAACAACTAACAAACGCATGGATGCACGATGCTCATGCCCAACGGACGCACATTCGCGTAATTCTCCCGGAGCCCCCGGACTCAGACATACATCTCTAGGATCTATCCGGGGGGGTTGACATCGATAAACATCTTCATCACTCGATGGTACTTCCTTGCGCATTTTCAATATCCGTACCTTGCGTAGGAAGTCCTCGTCATCGTTCCGCAAATTAATTAATTAATTAATTGAGTTACCATCGTGACCTACAAAAACCAACGCAGAAAAAAGAGAGAAATATAAAACTTCTGGCGATATCAAAGAATTTGCTTTGTGTGTTCGTATGTTTCTCAAAGTTGGTGGTTCGAACCCGATTCTCTCATCATACCATCCAAGCATTTATGCAGCCTGCGGTGCACCATGCACTGCAACTTTGATTTTCTCAGAAAACTTCCGCTCCGTCTTCTGCATCCTTCCGATCCATTGAACACGGGCATGTTCCGGTATGTAGTTATTCTTTATATTTCTGTGGAAATATCTAGGTGGCATCTCCAAAGCTAAAGCCCCCCGCCCTCCCAAACTTTCAACGTCACGGTAGATCATACTTTTTGTGTATCACCAATAATCGTCAATTTCCGCCCTGCCCATCGATATCTCCGGCTTCCAGTCCCTTCACTTCACACAAAACCTTCCGAGCCCCCGGCTCATATAATCCTAACCATCCATTGAAACACACAGCAGGAGAAAAAACCGAACGTGTGTGATGGGGGACCCACGAAACTCTGCGTCTGCCACACTAAGGAACTGCAGCAAGGAATGTTCCCGCTCCTCTGCAGCCTTACACCAACGACGACGACTCCGACTGGACCTCTTCTCGTTGGTCGTCTACAACTTCCTTTGTTCCTACCCCGTTTCCCCATCCAACGATTCAATCGATGATAGCGGTTCCGATTCTGCAACCTCAGTTTGTATCGAATAGATGGAATAATAAATAAAAAGTCATCACCGTTCCGCAAGCAAAAGAAAGCAAAGAAAAAGAAAAGAAAAAAAACAAGCCAAGCTTCTGGGCAATCCCAAAAGGCTGAAGCGATCCTTAACTGCAAAATCCATTGGTGCTGGCTAGATACACGTAGTTTATTGTTCATGCATGGGCCCTGCAGGCGGCGAGGCTGCGTCACGCAGGATGGTGTGCGTAAATCCGCGTGCGTCTGCAGCGCCCGCTGATCTTGTTTCCTGCGAGGACGCGGGAAAACCATGAAAAAGTCGTGTGGGTTTTTTTTAATAATCGTACAGGGATTTGGGGAGTGCATCCCAGACAGATTCAGTCCTACTGTATGTACTTTTTTTACACTTCTTTTCTGGTTGTTGAAAATATCCGTTCGTTGGGTTATGAAAGGAAAAAATAAAAAAGGAATTCCGGTTATCTCGATTTGCAACGGAAAGGCGATGATGATGGATTACCGGTGGTTTTCGTCGGAAAAAGACGTACCAGGTACCTACCATGTAGATGACCCCAGATGAACAACGGCAAGAGGCTTCACATCGCACATCAACAAGATCAGCCCACTGGAAAAGCAACGGTATGTACCGGTTTATCGAGACACCTTGATTTGTGCCATCCTTATCATCCAGCGATCCTCGAAACCCATCGTCCAATATGCTTGGATTATAACCCAGTTCCTACAACTCATCGATATCGTGTGTGCTCAGCCCACCTTCCTCCTTCTCTCGTTTGTTAGGTACCGAGAAAGAAAAAGCCAGCCAGGAATACAAACCCTTCAAGCTACAAACCCGTGGATTGGTACCTGAGCTTGCCACGAGATATCTCCACCTCGGATCACCAGGTTGGGAGATGAGTGAGTATCTCTTGTTGTTCTGCCTCGTAGGGTGATGTCCGCTGCGCTGCTGCTGCTGCGGCTTCTGCTGCTACATCATCGATCTTTGATACACATTCCAGAAATCACAAACCCCACACCCCACCAACCAGGCTGGACTTGCCATTCGGATGAAGACAAGCTGGATGGTCAACATCAACACACAACCTTTTTTTCTGGCTGTTGCCTGGGTTGGCGGGGTGAGGGGGGGGTTTGTAAATAGCTAACTAGTTAACTTTCTCATCACACACATCCATTGTGCAACCGCGGCAAAAGCTGCTTACCAGTCGCGAGGGATGCCGGTACCGCCGCCGCCGTCTCTGGCTTCGTGTCCATCACTTCACTTCCCCATATCCTTCCAGTCATCATGGACGGATGGGACATCCCCATAAAACACTATCACCACCTCATCCTAAATCTGCAAGTTTTACAGTGTGAAGATAACCGTTCCAATCGCGATGGGGGGGGGTAACGCAGCAGACGTATGTAGCTTCCAGAAAGAAAAAAAACAGAGTTGTGTTTGATGATCCGGAGGAACCCTTTTTTTTTGCTTTCCCTTTGAGTGACATTGAAAGCAAAAAATGCAACCAATCATCGTTCGCCACGTTAATTGCGCACTAAGCTGCACTAGCAGGCCTCTGTTTTTTCGCCCAACCCCACGCATCACGCTCGATATTAAAGGGTGGTTGGTAACCAATCGAAACAAGCCGCGGTTTCTGAAAAGGCACCTCGGACCGGATGATCAGAACCGAACCCATCCTTGAACCCCATCAGCAACAACAAAACAAAAAAAAACCTGTATCGGGTAGTTCGGGGCTAGTTGATACGGGCAAAGGCAAAAGCATAGAAAAAAGACCGCCGCAAAAGCCCGCAATCAGCAAAAGAACGCCTTGAAAAAAATTGGTGGAGATGTGGAGGACGAAATCATGAATTGAAGACTTTCTTTCACCACCACCACCCGAGGTCCCCGATTTACAACTATTTACCTCACCACCCTCAATTCAACCGAACCCATTTTCCAACAACAAGGCCAGCAACATTAACAAGCTCTATTATTGTTCAGCCGCCGGCAAGCTGCGTTCGCGGCCAAGGTCAGATGAGGGGGGGGGAGCGGCGATTGGCTGTATCACCGTCAATTGCCGCTTGCGAAAAAAAAAAGACAATAAGCCGGTCATATCACAATCAACGTTACTCTATCTTTACTGACGAGGCCCTCATTTTTTCAAGGAATCAACCCATGCTAGGGCATTCAAAACGATTGAACTGGGAGTTTACCGGTAAGTGAAGTAGTATGTAACGGTCCCACGAGAAAAATAGATTTCGAGACAACACAAAGAATGTTCTGCAGAGAGGTGCAGTTTAAAGATACACTCTAGAGGCAACTGCACCCCAGATGTTGTACCGGGACGCTGAGGGTTGCACGCCACAACTGTTGGGTGGCTATCTATTCAGAGAATTTGAATGTGGTGGTGGTGGGTGGTGGTGCCGCCGATACAACATCACCGCCACCCACACAGCTTTCCCATCTCTCGATGTTGCATTTCCGATTATCGTTTCGTTTGCAAT
>MU122092.1:2047820-2107682 GCA_014904905.1 Wilcoxina mikolae CBS 423.85
ATCGGGATTTCCTCATCGCAAGGTGTAGCTAGCCAGCACTTCCTCGTAAAATGTAACGGCGGCTTGGAGAGAGAAAGCCCTGCCCTGCCCCTCGGTAGATAGGTTATTCCTCTGCGCCCCCTCGTCCCTGAGGAGTTTTTCGAACAACACGACCACTGCCGGAGTACATTCCCAAGGCGGAAGGCGATTCCATCCATCCAATCTAGCACAAGCGTTGGGGGGGAGGGGGCAACGAACGGTGAGGGGTACATGACAAAAACTTGGTTGTTGCTGACATGCTACAAGGCCAGAACACAGGGGCCCGGATGAAGAAGTTCTATAGATTGGGCGTCGCGAGAGAGGAGAACATCTCATCTACCGACGTTTGCATCACCACTCTTTTTTTTGTTGAAATCGCGCATATCAAAAAGAGAGAACGAGATTGAAAAAAAATTTCAAGCGAGATGAAAACTCGCAATAATCGAAAGAGTAGATTACGTTGAAACCCGAAAATCTGACTGTGTGGCCATTTTTTTTCCTTCTAACCAGCTGAGAAAGAAGAAGGTCCCGGTCAACAGAAAGCCTGCTTCGTTCGTTACCGTTGGCACAACGTTACACCTTTTTCCACTTTCCCGTATTTTCCAAGTTTCGAGTTGGCGCTGGGGGTTGAGGTGGCTAGACTAGACGCCCTTGCAAAAAAAAAAAGATTGTGTTCGTTTCTGTTTCCCACCTCATCCTGATGATGATCATCATCGCAAGGATTGTCATGGATGTGCTGTTGTTTCATGGCGCCATCCATCTCGCAGGAATCCAATCACATCTCCTTATGCCCGAATTCGTTTCATCGAACCAAATAAAAAATCCCATCGTCATGTCGATGGGATAATTTCGTTTATGCATTTCGGAAAGAACCCTTACGTATCAAACAAACGGTGGTTCGCCGGGGACTCGGGAGGGATGGATGGATGGATGGCCATGGAGGGGGTGCTGGACTGCGGTAATGCATGGAGTACATTTGCATAAGGGTTTCCGAGCCAGCCGTTCAATCGATATGCATCTAACACAATCGTGATCGTACATAGCATATGCTGCTTGCTTGCTGATGCTGCCGCTGTACATATATGCCAAACTAATTAATGTATATGCCTTCCTTGCCTTTGCCTTGCCTTGCCTTGCCTTGCCTTGCCTTGCCTTGCCTCGCCTCGCCGCGCCTCCCCTTCCCCACCATCCATCATCCGCTCGCGCTCGCTCCCTCAGCCCTATGTAAGTACATATGGTGTGCCTGTACATACGCATGGCTCGGACGTGCATTGGCCTGACGGTCCCATGGCCCAGAGCTTCTCTCGCATACATACCTGTGCTCTGGGGGCGGCGGCGTGTGCGGGTGCATAATATCAGTAACGTCTGTAACGGCTGGCTGCGGGGATATCGAAGGTAGTGGTGGTGGAGGCGATGGTTGTGGTGGATGTGGTTGGAAGCGAGAGATGCTGCTGCTGCTGCTGCTGCTGCTGCTGCGATGTGATGCGATGCAAGGAAAACCATCCATCCGGATGGGATCTGCTGCTGTGCATCCTACACGATGATGTACATATTTGCATTTGCTCGGGGCAAAAAAAAGGCGAACGGGGGGTCAGTCTGGGTCTTGGACGGTTGGTTTGACGAGAGACGTCGGCTCGATATGCACATCATACACCCCACAGCATGGTTCAGCAAAGGTGCTTGCTTGCTTGCCTGCGTTGCTTGGTTGCTGTTGTCTCAATCTCTACGGAGCCCCCCTCCTCCTCCTCCTCTAGCTAGCACCAAAACGGAAAAGTCAAAACAAACGCCTCTCCCTTCTTCTGTGCATATCAACACGTCTTCCCACCTTTTCCCTCGACTGACAGCTATGGCACCCACCACTGCCACCACACCCACCGCCGCCCAAGCTGGACCAAAACTAAAGCCGAAGCCAAAACGCCAGCAAACATTTCTCGAGCTCTACAACAGCTCCTCAACTGGTCACCAAGTCAGCAACGGCGTGTCGAAGCCTACCGCATGGCACAAGTCACGTCAATCAAAGCTGAACCAGCAGTTCCGCAACTCGACGCTCCCGCTCTCTTTTCTCGCCTCGAACCCGCCGTCGCGATCTGATACCCCGCAGAACACGAGTGTACCTTCATCCTCCTCCTCCTCCGCCGCTACCACTATCTCCACCCCACCTCCCGCAAAAACCGCAAAACCCATCTTCTCCTCCTGCAGCATCTACATCTCCGGCACGACCGCACCCCTAATCAGCGACCACACGTTGAAGCACCTCCTTGTGCACCACGGCGCACACGTCAGCACACTCCTCCGTCGCAGCACCACCACGCACGTAATCCTGACTACAGCGGGAAAGGTTGGGTCTGGGGCCGGAGGAGGTCTTGCGGCAGGGAAGCTACAGAAAGAAATCGACTCGCGAAAGGTGAGCACGATAAAGTATGTTAGCGTCCAGTGGGTGCTGGATTCTATCAAGGCAGGGAAGAAGCTGTCGGAGGCAAAGTATACCGATGTTGCGGTGGGGAGGAGCGCAGGACAGGGGACATTGATGGCGTTTGTGGGGAAGGAGAATGTTGGTAAATGAGGTTTGAGTTGTCGGTGATCGACGGCGAGAGTCGTTTTTGGCTAGGCGCAGAACGCCTAAGTAATCATGGTCCCTTTAATGATGGTCTCTATACGAGGGTTTGGCGTTTACGGATTAGATTTTATACCCACTGGCAATTGTACAGCACTTTGGGCTAGATTTTTGAACGGACGATAACTTCAGAGGCATGATATCTACATTACAAGGCCTCCCAACCATCACTAGAAGCAAAGAAACGAGAAGGAGAAGAAATGCAGGCAATGACATTCCATAAACCGGGATCCCAAAATTCCAAAACCAACTTTTGTTCGCACCATTCATTGTCTCGCCATCATCAATCATATCTACTTTCCGCTCCAGCTCTCCTCCAAATCCACCTTCCCCACACTCATAATCTCCCTCATATCCTCCAACTCATCGCTATTCAAGCCCAACCCAGCTCCTCCCGCAGCATTCCTATCCTTCTCAGCCGCCGCCAACTTCACAGCCACCCTCTTGAAGTAATCGTTCATACTTCTCTTCTGGGGACCCTCCACTGTAGCAATGTACTTCTCAAAGATTGCATCCCCCTTCTGCGCCACCTGGAACAAGGCGATGAATGCTTGCTCTGCGGAAAGCTTGACAGGAATCACCATATCGCGGACGCATGAGAAAATCGCGGGTGCTAGAAGAGCGAGATGGGGACGGACAACCTATTATGATTGGTCAGATCCTCTCTATGGAGGGTGGTTTGTTGGGAAACTTACCTCTTCATGAGTACGACTAAGAGTTCTGATTACAACCAGCGCCAATCGTTTAGTATCCATTGAACTGCTGACCGGCCCCTTGATTGCCTGAGTTAATGCCTCGAGTATACTCTTCACTGTCTCGAAGTTTTTGCTGGTATGTTCCGAGAGCAGGTATTTTCCGGCGGCCAGGGTGCAGTTATCCGAGACAAACGGCTAGCCAATAGTCAGTTCAGACCGTTTTCAATGTCCCGCATAACAGTTACTTACCGTCTTATGGCCGATACCGTTAGCAATTATAGTAGCGGTATCATCGGCATATGCGGACTCCTGTAGAACTGTGGGCGATTCGAGCAAGACCGCGTTCAGGCCGAGGACAGATACTCTGGTGTATCCTGGGTTCAAAGCACGGCTCCTGGAAGACGTTAGAAACAAGCACCGAGGTCTTTACAGTTAGTCCACATACTTTAGAACCTTTGCTACTTCATCTTTGCTAAGATGCCGCACCAATACACCCAGTAAACGGGCACCAGCGATTGCGGTGAGGTCTAACAAACATTGTCAGTCACTCGGCATTCGAAGGTGGGTAAATGGGGATGGTTCATACCATCATCTTCATCCAAGTCATTCTCGACAAGTGACAAAATAGAAGCCTTTGAAGCATCACCCATGTTGCCACCGGCTTTGCTAACAACTTCATACAACGCCTTCAACATTGCATCTTTAACGCCAGCATCAGGCGTCTTCGCACCAGTAACCAACTCGGAAATAAGCGGATCGATTCTGGGCGTCAATGTGATCAATGTACCCAATGCCTTTGCAGCCCTGGTTCGTAGCAGTTCACTTGAAGTGTCAGCCAAACTTTTGGCGAATGTCCGTTGCAACTGAGGCAAAAACGGCTTGAGATGTGTGGGTATCTTTTGCAGCAATGAGTTGAGAGTAAGCAGAATGGCTGCCTTGACTTCTACACTCCTCTCCGACACCACACGAATGAGGGGACCAGTAATCTGGGTGACGAATGGCCGCAACGAATCGCCACTCGAACGATCGATGATATCCGAAATAGCGAGCGCTGATTGAGTGCGTTGCTCTGGAGATCCATACATCAAGCCTTGCAAGAAGATTGGAAGGATCGCGTTGATGCCTTTGGGTAGCAGGAAACCAGGTAAGTTGGCACCAGGCACGCCCACCTGTTGAAGTACTTGTCGGGTAGAAAACACAAGAGACTCCATCTCTTCTTTCCTGAGCTTTTTGGTAAGTTCGTTGAGTGCAGTCCATGCACTCTTCACTACTTCTTTGTCTCCGTCGTCAAATGAGATCAAGAGTGCACGAATACAGTCCGGCGTGTAACGACTGTAATCCAAATCCGTTTCGGCAAAGAACTTCGCAAAGTGTTGACATGCAACCGCACGCTTGCGATGATCGTCGTGCTTGGCTAATTTCAGCATCTCAGTCATGATGGTGTTCAAACCATCGAATTCGTCAACAGAAAGAATGACAGCGTCGAATGATTCATTGAGATCTTCAAGCAAACCAGGATCCTTAGCAACAACAATAGAATCCATTAGCGCGTTCATTATATGGGGAAGGCGTCTATTCAGCGCTGAGCCAGCAACACGTGCGAGCGATGCCAAAGCCTTTGCATTGAAACGAGTGATGGGTGGTGCCAGAAGAGTTGGAATGAGAACAGGCAGGATGATATTGGATCTCGTCTGTTCTGTAAGAAGAGTAAGGAGTGCGGCCAACGCATTGTCCGCATCTTCGTCGGATTGAAGGAGGTTGAGAAGGTAAGGAAGGACCTGGTCGACTGCTCTTTTTCCGATGACTTTCTGAAGGGATTCGAATGCGTCTGCTGCAGCCTCTCTAACATCGTCATTGGAATCTACCAAAGCAGTCCGCACGATCGACACAAGGGTAGACTCATAATCTTCCAAGGTCTCCGGTGCAGTAGAGGTGACCAATTCCCTAAGAGCAATGCATATTCCCTGTTTGGAATCTGGATCCGTAGCCATCTTCAGTCCCTCGTCGAGTGATGGGAGAAGAGTCGACAATACGCCTTCACCAGCCTTTCTAATTAGCTCTCCAAGTGCTTGGGATGCAATGACTCTCTGTTCTAGATTCGAACTGGCCAAGCGTCTGATGATGAGTTGAGTCAATGCTGGAACCAACTCCTTAAGAGTTTTCTGGCTGGACACCAGTGCCTTCCACACACTGACAGCAGCAAGTCGTACTTGACCACTAGTGTCGCAACGGCAAATGTAAAGAGCCGAGAGAACTTTGTCCCTCTTCTCCTGGCCAAGGACTTCAAGCAACGAGTTGCTGACTTCACCACTGATATCGTGTTCGTCCTCGCCCTCCTCTGATTTACCACTAATACCAGTGAGGTTGAATAACAAGTCTCCGACCAACTCGACGGATGAAAGACGGATACGATGGTTAATATCCGCAAGACCGCGTTCAAGCTCGGGCAACAACAAATCGATCGCTCTGGTTGCAAAGTTCTTCACGAGCAGGCGACCGGCTCGGAGTGAAGTGTCCCGGATACTCTCGACATCATCAGCAAGACCAGCAAGAATAGGAGGGATGATTCTGTTGAGATATGAACTGAAGGAGTTTCCGAAACAAGCTGGCAAGAAAATGAACAACGACATGAATCCCTCCCGAACAGCCGCCTTCGAGCTGCTGGCGTTCTGAAGAATTGTGGGCAAAGTCTCCTCCAAACGCTGAGTGCCTAATCCAGACAAGACCTCGGAAAGTGCCTGAGCAGAACCCAGCCGATCTGTAGCTCCAGTATCGGATTTGAGAGTAGTCATAAGCCCAGGAATGATGTCTGGCAGAGCATCCTCTCCAAGCTTTTCGATTAATGATCCCAGAGCCTTGGACGCAGTTGCACGAGTAGCTGGGACTGGATCGACGATGGCCTGCTTCAAACCTCCAACCAGTATTGGAATGTGTACCATGAGGTCTTTCCTCTCTGTAAGATGGGCTAGCGATCCAATGATTTGAGCAGCTTTGCGTTTGGTAGCCGATCTATCGTTCAATCCTCGCTCCAGGATACGAGCAACCTGAAGATGAATCAGTATATGTCTATCTCGTATTTCCAGATTAATAGCAACGTACTAGTGCAAGTGACGGTGAGTCTAAATAATGGACAAATGAGACCTTCAGCAACTGGTCCAAAGCATCGTCGGTGTATTTAGTGGGATCACTCAAAGCCTTCAGTAGAACGCTTGTAAGTGCCTTGATTTCCGGATTGCTGATGACCTCCCCGAACTTCTTCAAGCTCCTGTTGGCTGCAGCCCGGACCTCCTTGTGAGAATCATTGAGTACAGTCGTAAGCGGAGGGATAATATCTGGCAAGCTTATTGCCAATTGATGCGGCGCAAGGTATGCCATTGCTCCTAGGGTTTCACAGGCGCCCTTTTTGCTTCTCCACGCAGGATCATCCAAACCCTCCAGGAGATCGGGTAGAATAACCTTAACACCGTACGAGCTAAGGCTTGAAAAGCACACCTTTGCTGCATCTGAACAGGCCTCCCGAACGTCTATCACTGGATCGCCAAAGCTCGAGAGAAGTAAGGATAAGATCTGAATGACATATGGCTCGAAAACCCTCCCAAGAATCAACGAGAGAAGTTCGAAGGCAAAGAGAGCTCCTTGCCGTGAACTGGTGTTTTTCTTATCCTCAATAGCTGCCTTCAAGCTTGTAATGATCCTGTAATCTTTCAAAGCAGAGATTCCACAGCCTTTGATGATACCCGCAAGACCGTATGCTGCACCTCGTCTTGCTGCATATGCTTTGGCGGTTAAGAGTTGGTCTAGCATGTTTTGGACATATCCTGGTGCCTTATCTCTCGATGCTTTGATTAGTGGTGGTAAGCACTCAGCGACTGCATATTGAACAGTTTCACTTGGTACACTCAATGTTACCAGTAATCTCTCGACGACCTTTTCAATCCTCACATCCCCAGTACCAAGATGTCCTCCCAGAGCTCCGTAGAGAATAATAACCGCCTCGTTGATTCTGTCTCGTACCTCAGAACCATCATCGGGTGCTTCGAGGGTTCCTTCAAATATCTGCATGAGTTCTTCAACGTGCGATGCACCCTTTGCAGTGATGATTACTGTCGCCGCATCGATCATCTCCTCCCTGACCCCACTGTTTCGGTCGGCCAACGCGCCTTCATCGATCAGGAATCGCGAAAACTCGACCAACTTGTTGTGGTCAAATAGCCCTGCCAAAGCCTTGAGAGCCAATGCAACACCACTACGGGCTTCCCAGGGATCCCTTGTATTTAACTTCTTGACCATACCATATTCGTCATATTGCGGGAGTAGCGGCTTTGCCTTTTCACGGTATAAATCGACCAGTGCCTCAACAACTTTGCTTACCATTTCGGGGGATTGTGTGACGGCATCCGATAAAGCTTTTGCGGCGGCGCTGCGTGTCTGCTTATCCTCTATTTCTAAATAGGGTATCATCATGAGGGCGGTGTCTTCCTTGGTGTACAGACCACTTTCTTCCCAGATCGTCCGGGCAATCTCAGCGTTCTCCTCCACGTCGTCGTGGTACGCGAGCCATAACTTGTCGGAGAAGTCAAGATCAGTAAGATCGATTTCCGCATCAAGTGCTTGTAAGCAAGCAGCCCGAACATTTACTTCAGGGTTAATTGTTCCATTGATCAATATATCAATCTCTTCCGGGGTTATTGAATCTGCTATGCATCGACAGAGATCCAAAAAGCAGTCCTTGATTGGTTTGTAAAGAGATGAATACCGCTGCATCGAAAGAATCAAGCACTGAAGAACCTCATCTCGAGGCAGTAATCTGCTAGAGCCTGTGGTGTATTAATAGCCGTGAGTAATATGGATGAACAGGACATATGGGCCAGTACTTACAGATCTCGGTGTGGAATTGGATGAAATCCAATGCAAGCACAACTTGTTCATCGACTTCATCCTGATCTTTTGCTCCGAGGCCCCCTTTGGTCATCGCCAACAGTATCATGGGTAAAATATAAAAGAGTGAAGTTGTATCAAATGGGCGTTGCTCGCCGGAAACTCGCAAACGGTACAGAAGTCGCATTGCTTGGGCTGGAATTACACTGAGTTAGTTATTACGGACCACACCAATATGCGGTGGACGGCAAATGTACCCCCTAGACTCTCCTCTTGATATTCTGTAGGTATCCCCCCAACACCCAAGGATCGCAATGTAGCAATCCCGATGAATGGCCTCAAGGCGCCCAATCTTGCTGATACATGCTCTGAACATGCCTGCACACATATCAGTGATGATTACTGGAACCTGAACAGAGCAAAACGGACGAGAAACGCTTTGATTCCTTTATCCTGAACTATCATGTCCGCACCAGCCTCCAAACTCCTCAAGAGGGCCTTCACAGCCTTGTACATCCACATTTCCACAGCGGTGGGAGCATCTTCCGCAAGATGTTGAATGATGCCCACAGCCCGACTGAGTCTCAACTCTATTTCGGCCACCTGGTTTCTAATGACAGCCTCCTTCGCAAGTTGATCCTCTACTCTTGCCTTCTCGTCGGCTGTTAGTTTGCGCTCGGCACCCTTCTTCTTAGCAAGCTGTTCCCGGAGTTCTGCCTCCCATTTGAGAGTCTCTGCATCCTTAGATTTCTCAACCACCTTAGGTCCGGATTTTGCCAACACATCAATGAAGGGCACTCCGGCTGGTGTTCTCCAGATCGCAACTTCCGTTGGGCCAATGCCCTGGAGAAGTGCAGGGTCGAGATCGCTCTCAAACAGCTTGACAATTAGAGGAGTAATTGTCTCAGGTGAGACGAATGCCAGTGTAGCAGCTGACCTTAACGCAGCATTCCGTTTATACAGAGATCTCCCGCTCAAACCGGTATACATTCGAATCTCGTTGATTAGCCTTGTTGCCTTTTCAGTCGACAGCTGACCAGGATCAATCCCTGCCTTTTGACATAGGCCTATCCAGTCCACCCCAACAAGTTCATGGTGAGATACAACGGTCAAGTTCACCAAAAGATTCTTCACTGTTTCCTCCTCAAGAACTGTCCCAGCCTGCAGTCCCCCACTGGCGGCTTTGTTGGGCAGAGCTATCGCATATATCGCGTTCTTTAGGCGTGATGTTCCTGTTTTCGCTGCTGTTGCGGGTGACTCTTTTTCGTTACGCTCCACAGATCCTACCCATTGCCATATTCCGCTCAGGACAACCTTGCCAATAGTTTCAGGATGCTTGATATACACAGCGGCAAGAGCAGCACACGCCTCTTTCCGACATTTGGGGCTCACGGAAGCAGCAGAAATAAGGTATAGAAAAGCGGAAGCCCACATATCCGCATGATTTTTCTCGTAAACCACGTAACCTGCCGTCGCTACGAGTGCTCGGATTGCCCATCGATGGTCGTCGTCGTCGGGTGAGAGTTTGGAGTAAATCCTGAAGTTAATCAGAAACGAAACTTTGGGAGCAGTGCTCAAGCAATGTTCGGCAATATCTGCAGTTTTGATTAACGGGTCGATTTTCGGGTCATTCCAGAAGGAAAGCCTGTCCAAAATAACCGCAGCAACGACATAAGCAGCAACGATAAGGCCATTCTGTGCGGCAGGTATTGGGTTTGCTGTAATCTCAGAGAATGTATCAGAAAGCTTGCTGGCTATGCCCTGACAGAACTGTCGTAGTGCTGATGAAGGCTCCCCGGGGATGTCCCAAACCATGTCTCCGATCTTGGTGAACCAGTTTCTTCGTATCGCAGGCCGTTTGTCTGTCAAACCCTTGTTTATAGCGTCCGTGACTGATTTTTCGATGGCCATATCGCCTTTGAGTCCAGTTGACAAATGACGTATGAAGGTAGAAATAATTGCCGCCATTGCCGCCTCGTTGGGCTCCTTTGCAACTAGCGGAGACAATCCAATAGGTACTAGGTTTGATAATGAATCGGATGAAGGTATTGAATCAAGCATTTGTGCATACAAAACTCTCTGATCTGCGGAGGTAACCTTTCCGGATTTTAGCGGGTTCAGGATTTCAACCGCAATCTTCTCAAGCGTTGTTGCATCTCGTGATCCGGAGACAGCTACTTTGAAGGCCGATACAGCGCCGGTACGGATACTGGGATTGGTGGATTTGAGACACGAGAGAAACTGCTTCAAGAGTTTGTCAAGAAGCGGTTGCGAGAGGTCGATATCAGAAGGAAGTGACCGAAGTAAGGGTGATACTAAGTCATTGAGGAGAATTTCGGGAGATCGCAACAGTCCCTTCTCGAGGGACGGAAGAATTTCACTTTCGAACTCTTCAGCAGTAGCAAAGCTTGAGAAGAAATCCCCAAGGGCGTCAGCAACATGATTGGGTATCAATGTTCGAGATCCAAGGATTTCTCGGGTATAGAATGCATAGATATCCTTCTTGGAGCGTTCTAGAACTTCGCGGGGCTTCGGAAGCCTGGCACAGACACCGCACACGATGCCTAAGAGCAAGGCATTCTTCTGCGTAGGGGCAGTGCCCTTGGTCGTAAGTTGTCCAACCATAGTCGGGATTATCTTTTCGAAGTCATTGCCTTTGTATGTTACCCTAAGTCCCCGTCGGGTGACTCGCAACGTTTGCTCCTTCATACTGTGCTTTGCCTGTAGCGAACCCAGACATATATCCAGCAAAGATACCGTAGCTACCACAAGGTCTGAGAACTGTGGGCCCGAAGCATCGCCCGACGCAGCAAGTTGTTGAAACAATTCCGCTGTCCATTCCAACAAAACGAATGCATTTGACGCGGCAATTCCTGGCTTCTGCGATTCATTCTTGATTGCTGGGATGATCCGCTTCACGAAGGCCTCCGAATACTTCTGAGTCTCGCAGAATGATATAAAACACTTCCGAACCGCTTTTCGGGACGGACGGTCGATGTAGTACGGATGACTCGTAAACAATAGTCGCAGAACCGAGCCAATCTGTTCGAGCGGCAGCTCTGGCGCATTATCAGTAAGTCTGCCACGAAAAATCCAGTAAGATGTACGCACCCTCGCGCTTTATACGATCATTCAACTGACCCAGGCCATTGATCCGAGCGACGGTGGAGCTGCTCGTCAAGGACAAGGTAAAGTTATCTTGGTTTGTGGTTGGGACACTGGCGTCTGTATCGGCAGCCATCATTGAATGCCGGCCCTCGGCAGGTTTAAAGTGATCGGGATCGTTAGGAGGGTCGGAATTGAAGATGCAGTGTAGGATTTGTTGGTGAAAGAAAATTGTAGCTTTGCGATTGCTGAATGTGGGGCAGCACCACAATGAATGGAGTTTTCGGGCGGCTCTGCTGTTGAACGCCTCACCCCGCTTTTGACTTTAGGGAACGCCGAACCGAGATTTAGAATACTTAAGTATATATCAGGGTACACGGTTGGAACCGATATATCGACAAGCCCTATACTCAAATTTGGGATAATCTTCTAATTCTGGCGCTTGATACGGGCTCAATATGGCGCCCAACGTTTTTTATGAATGGCCTGATTCGTTTCCGCGTAGTCAATGGTTTCCTTCCTACGTGTATAAACGGGGAAACTGAAATGCAGTGCTTCTAAGAATTCGCACAATTGTTTGATATTGGAATTGGCTGTTTTGCGATGAAACTTGAGATGGGTGATTAACCGTGTCCCCATTCACCGCGTCTGTTGCCTATGACGCACCAGCGGCGTATCTTTGTTCATTCAGACGCGTCTTCTCCTACATCTACCACCACCACCACCACCACCACCACCACCAAACAGCAACCACCACAACTATATCTATCTGTCTCAAACATAATGCCGCCCAAAAAGAAGCGCGCCTCGCCCAAGTATGCCGAAGACGATGATTTTGTCGTTAATGATGACTCCGAACCTGAAAGCAAACGTGCCAAAACGAAGGCCACGCAGGGTGAAACTGGAAAGAGGTTTAAGGACGATGAGGGAAATGCCTACTGGGAGGTGTGACTTATCTACTTCTGAATTTTCCTTTTGGTATTGCTATTAACATGCTTCGATCACGACAGCTCGGTGGACGTCTCCGTCGCGTAACAGTGAGTAAGTTCAAAGGCAAAACTTTCATCAACATTCGCGAACACTACGAAAAGGACGGGAAAGTGTTGCCTGGAAAAAAGGTATGGTGATATGGTATGCTCAGTCGTCACCTACTGACTCACAATCCCAGGGAATCTCTCTCAACGCAGAGCAGTTTGACGCTCTTGTATCCGTGCTCCCTCAGATCGAAGCCAGTCTCGCGGACGAAGACATCGAGCTTACCAGACCGGTGTACACTGACCCGCCGGGAACGAAGACGAAGAGCCGTGGAAAAGATACGAAGAAGAATAGCAAGGACAAAAAAAGCGAGGAGGAGGAAGAGGAGGAGGAAGAAAAGGAAAAGGAGGATGAACCGCCCAAAAAGAAGAAGGCCAAAAAAGTCAAGGCGGAATCTAGTGACGAAGAGTAATACTGGTATCAATCCGTTTTACATTTATTTTCTTTTCATGGTGTTTCAGATTTCTACTACAATGTATTTCTACCTAACGGAGTGATGGCGAAATTGAATTAGCTGCAGGCAAACTGGTTTCTTCGCCACAATTTCAAGTCCGCCCTCTTTCCAGTATTTTCTACTTATTCATTTCGTTAGAAGTGTCACCGTAACGGTACTCTCGTCTGTCAAATCCGCGTCAACCTATATGATAACTTAAGCTTGGACGTCCCCGCCTACTACGTTTCCCCTCCAACGTCATTACCTTACGCCTCTTCTCAGGTACTTTACTCCTGCTTGACCCTTTAATCGATCAATGAGATGAGATTTCTAATAACGAACAGGGCGGGCAAATATAACTGACGATCACTCTGTCGGACGCGGCGGGCTGTTCCTTCGACCAGTTACATTATTTCAGACTGTGAGTTCTTCTATGTCTTAATGTACCCACCTGCTGAATCGTCAACAATGAAGCTGTCTTAGTCCGAACTGTCGCCCGACAGCGGTTTTCATGATACTGTCCGTGCTCGAGACATCATCACAGGACGGCATGGCAGTGATGCATACCAGATTCGATGCGGCTCACGTTTTCCGCTCGCATATCAAGTCTCTACATTATCTGGATGGAACCTTCTTTTTCGTAAATCGTGCAGCTTACATCCCCGACTTCAGTCACGGTTTTTATTCGCCATTGAAGTCTTGAAGCTGCATGGCATCTAAAAACCTGACAAATAGTAGTAACGTATTCAATCGGCAATGTGTCCTGCACGTACTGCAAAAAAAGATGGGTCTATCTAAATAATAAGGTACCGGAATACCAACAACTACATCTTCCATCTGAAGAAGGAAGAGGGTGCCTCAATTCTATCCAGAATAAACATCAGTCCGCACATGGCTATTTCGACCATTACTTCCCAGATATGGGTTCTTCCAGGCAGTTAGGAATGTCAACTACTGATTATTCAACCCAGCACAGGTATAAGGTCATTATGTTTAACAGTGACAATTCCGGTATTAGGGATCCCATCACGACCAGAGATTCATCTAGAACCCGTACCGCGCCGCCGACCAGTGCTGAGGTGGCACCTGTCCTTGCGAACATGCGCAATGCAGGCGAGACTGTTGGGGTGATCAACCTTACCCAGCAACGAATCGATGGTGCCATCGCCGACAGCCCAAAAGTGAGGAGAGAACGGGGTTTGAGCTGTTTATCGTCTTGCGGGCCAGTAGGGATGTGAAATAGGTAGGGCATCTTCCTTTCTGTGTCTATGGATGCCGCATAACTTGTCTGTATGCGGCGTTATCGAACATTGGCGCACAGGTGCGACGGGGCTGGGTAAAACGGTTTCCTCCGCATTTTCCACACATAGCTTAACATTAGTTTGCAGTTTGTGTTTCGGCCGCACGATCCAATACCTAATGAAGCCTTCTTGGATTAACAGTATGTGTGGGTTCGTTATGTCTCGGGAGTCTACTGGAGTAGCAAAGATTGAAGTTCGTCTCGGACTTTTCGTGTCGTACGATAGGCAAGAAGACTTCATGCGACTGCGACTGGCTGGCTTGGCTATCAGTCTCCGCAGATCTATGTCTCGGCGTGTCACATCCAACACCACATCAACAGATATCTGCCTGTTGCATCGTGAGAAGTTTTGGGATAATTCGCACTGTTTTTGCACGGTGTATCTAGTATATTCCTGGCGAGTCTCGCAAACTCTCGTAGACTCTCACTTTCTATGTATGTCGCTGACCCGAGGAGGCAGTGCTCGGTTGGCTAAGCTCGTTCATGTCACACAAGGGTACATACATGCAGGCAGCACGCCAGTTGTTCTATTCGTGGCCTAAATAGGTAACCAGCCTCCAACAACCCGCCTATCCATAAGGCGACCAACGTTACCAGTCCATTTCTGGCTCCATTCACCGTACATATGCTAAGTGCGCGTGGGTTTGTTGTGTGCATCATAGGCTCCGCCATGAGCTGAAATCTTACAAAATCCTGGGCACCCCCCAGAAAAGTTGCCATTGCTTCCTCATATGAGATTTGCGTCCTCAACGATGAGGTTACACACTACGACATCTTTTGCCGGATTCCTCACTCTGATCATTTTTGCAACGGTTCTCAGTGGAGTAGCAACAGCCAGAGAGTGTCACAACCCCGCCGGAAAAAAATGCCAGCAGAAGAGTGCTAGTTTTGGGAGGCGAGATCTACCGCGACAAGTTTTCAAGCGACAACAAAATTCCACCGATTCTGGGTGTGAGGTCTGCGATGATGGTTATGTTTGCTGGAGTGGTACCGACGGATTCACCAATTGCATGACCCTCCTGATAACAACCGTAACGGAAACTGTGACAACAACAAGCAGGTCGACAGTACTCGTAGAGACGACCACAAGCACTTACTGGAGTACGACAACCGCTTGGTCGACTGTTGCGATACCTACCCAAACGCAAAAATCCCAAAATGCAGCTGTCATAAAACGGCAAGATCAAACTGCATGGGAAAACACGGTGACGGTCACAGTGACAAGGACGAGAATCCAGCCTGTCACACGAGCTGCTGCGGAGATGTCTGCAGTGACAACGATATGGCAGACGACGGCAGTTCCCGCATTGAGCCCGACGCAGGGCGCATCTATCGCGAATCCTGTGTCTTCCCCTCCACCTGTCGGGGCAATTGTGGGAGGAATTGTTGGCGGCGTTATCGCGCTCGGTATCATCATCGCCGTTGCGCTTGTGATTTTCCGCAGGAGGCAAATGGCGAGGGAAAATGGCGAGCAGAATGAAAAGGGAATTCCTATGCCAGTTTCTGACGACGATTCGGAGTCCAAGATGCGAGCGTGGAACCCTTCCCGTGGTGGGGGTACTCCTCTTAGACCAAGTACGTACACACATTCTTGGAGATATCAAGTTTCCTAAAGGCTAACAACAAACCCCCAGGAATCTCAATCCCCGAGACAGCAATTGCAGTTCCAATACCACCCCCCACATCTCCTACACTCCAAGTATTTTCCCCGCTCTCGACTCACCACCACCGGGACTCTCACGCTCCGTCGGAAAACGTCTTCTCACCACTGTCAACACACCACCATGGTGACGACGTAATCTCCCCAACCGACAATCACGACCACAGCGCACACTCCTCCGTCACTTTTAGTGGTCCCCCGCGGCTCTCCCTAGACCTCGGATCCCCCGTCAGCCCGGTTGATAAGCAGGATAAAGCATTTGATTTCAGCTCGTTGCGTTCTGGAACCGCGAGCACGACACACACGACACACACGACGCATACGATACCTAGGAAACCAGTTCCTCGTCGAGAGTAGAGATGGTGGGGTGGGGTGGAGTCGAATGGGGTAGGGGTTGGGGGTGGGCGGTTGCAGATATCTGGATCTGGGGAGGCGTCACGGCGTTTACATGTTGGTGTTTTTTTTATTACAATTTCTCGTATATTCAGTATATAGTATATTTTTCTAAATCCATTTAGCACAGTATCATGTATTTACGACGGGATGATAATTGGAAATTGGATGATGGTTTGGCGGCAAGATATAAAACTTGAGTTACGTCCAAATCGGGGTTTGAATAGAGCTCACTGCGTTCGGGATATCTCAAAACCCTAAACCTGCTTTTAAGCGCCTTCGAAGTTCGCTAACCTTGTTGTTTACAGGGTTAGGGCTCTGGGCGACCCAAGATTTGAGAAATCTCGGTGAGTATTCGCGTCATGAGTTTTGAAGCACAAAACAACCCCCTCTTGATCGCAACTGTGCCTACATGAATGGATCCCTTGTTACCGGAGCATATTTCAATGCACAATTCTAGGCTTTCGGTTTCCCCGCCTCCCGCGCCACAAATCATGCACTCCAGCCCCCTGCTTTTTTTTTTTCCATAACCACCTCCACCAGGACACCAGCCTTCCACGATCATGAGAGGGCTGGGGGAGGGGTGAAGAGGCGAGATGAAGAGAAGTGGAAGTGGATCCCGTACGTACCTTGGTGCATGCCCAGAAATTTCAACTGATATTTGGTTGGTGTTGGGCGGTTATCGACCCGTTCGTTTCGCCAAGCTTGATCATGACTTTTCGAGTGATCACATCATGCTAGGAGTTACCGTATTATCCCCGTAATAAGACATTTGCACGGCCCGAGGTGTCATCGTTGTTGGGATGTGATTGGTGGGAGGGAAGAAAGAAGCTTTTGACCGGACGGGAGGTGAGAACCTATAGGATTATCAATACCGCCACATTGAAATGTATAGTGCTTTGGCGGCGGGACAGATAACTGTCTTGTTACCGGGATAATACGGTCAACAACTGTTCAATGGGAGGACGTATGAGGGACTTCTTGATCTGGAGGGTACTGGTATCTCGCCGAATGAATTGAAGAGAGGAAGTCCCAGCAGAACTACACCTAGCGCTGGAAAAAAATCCCCGGCCAAAAGTACATAATGGAATGACTGATTACCTTAATTGATCAGTTATTGCTTTTGCTTGGATTGTAATTATTCAGGAGTTCAGGCCGCCATGGGTCACGAAACATCACCCGAATGTGGATGCTCGAACGCCACGAAAACTACTATTAGTTCTGACCGAACATATATGACATACTCTGTCCTCAACGAGGGTCGGAACAGGGGGAAGAGTGGGTCAGATCAATTCATGATATTCGTTTCATTACTACTAAGTAAATTTAAGTATAAGAAACAAAAAAACGCAGAGCGGAGAGCATAAAACACAAGACAGACAAACAGACAAACAAACGTACGAGGAGGTAGGAGGAGGATCTATAATAATATATGTATGTACTTCACTCACTCGGTGAGAAACAGAAAGAAAAAAACCACTCTCATACATATAGAAACGAGGAAAGAGGGAAATATAAAAAAAACACGACAGAAAATAGGTATAGACACAGCATCAATAATGCCCTCCTTTGTCCTCCTCCTCCTCCTCCCTTTTCATACTCATAATTTTTCATTCCGTTCGTTTTCGAGTCGTTCCGTGAATTATAATAAAAAGGAAAGCAAAGAAATTATTACCGCCGTCTTCTCCCACCACCTTCAACTTAATTCCAAAACAGTGCTAATAAGGGTATCTTCTATCTAATGTCGATGCCCAAGAAGCCAAGTTTAGAGGAGCAACTGCCCAGCCATTTCTTGCTTTACTCCACATCTTTTCCCTCAAAGACAACACTCTCAGCAACACTTGCAGGCGGGGTTACACTCTCCTCTTTGCCACGGTTGAACCATCCCATCCTGGCGAGCACATCGTCAGTATTGACTCGAATCCGGTCGTTTCGGATCCACGCTGCCGCGGCTGTTGTGGAGGGATGGACATACCAGCTCTGCCGCTTGCTTGATCGTTTCGAATCTGTCTTTCCATCGTCTGTATATTGGTCCATGTAATCCCCCGAGATCTTACGGCCACCTAGTGGCGGACTCATCATCCCATTACTGACGTTCTTCTGAACAAGGGTAAGTGGCCTGAGCTTATTGCCTGCAATTGGGCCAATGGGTGTTGACGGATGAGGAGGAGACGACACTGAGGAGTTGTCAGTATCTGACACGCCCGAATCGACAGATGCGCTGCTGTCTCTTGGTCTGGGGCTACGGGTGTAGTGTTCGCCGGGAGGCCCTCCGTAAAAGGTACTCGCTCGCGGTGTAATCAACCCTTCGCCACGATAGATGTTATTTGAATGTCTAAGATGTCCGATATCAGACTGGGAACGTTTATGCCCACCTGTCGGACCCCGATAAGACTGCGACCTCTGAAGTGGTCCATTCATGTTTTCAGGTCTAAATGGAGGCGGTGCCTTGCGCTGAGCAAGAGACTTCGTCCTTTGCAGGATACCAGTCTGCTCTTCTTCGACTGGCTTGGGCGGTAGAGGCTTTTCTACGTCGGCTGCGCTGCCACCGAGAGGTGCTGTCTTGTCCAAAATTGCCTCTGAATCTTTGTGCTGGAGGATGCGCTCGATGATACCACTGATGTAAAGCGACATAGCTTTGTTCTGCTCTTTAAGTGATTTGAGTTCACCTTCTAGTTTCTTAATATGGAGGGCATCTTCGTCAATGTCAACTTCACCAGCTCCACCAAGCTCTTCTGCGAGGTTCAACCCCAACATAGAGTTCCTCGGCGATCCAGGGACTTTCTTCAACCCGTCCGACTCTGGTTCAGGGTCGGGATCTGAGAAGGCATTTGACAAGTAGTCACCCCTAGGGAAATCCCCATTAAGGGCAGCAGAAGACAACAGCAATTGGAAACTCTCGTTATCTTCCATAAGACGAGCATTAGTCATACGGACCTCCAAAAGCTGTTGCTCAAGTTGCTGCAGCTTAGTTCCCCCAAGATGATCGGCCTCTGCCAGCCGGATTTGAGCTTCTGCAAGTTCAAGTCGTAGGGATTCAATGACCTTGTCCTTCTGGAGGAGCAAACTATTCTGCGGAACCGGCGAATGCGACGAGGGCGCAAAGGTGATTGATTCATCGACGTTGCTATTGTTGTTGCTGGAGTCAAATGCTAGTCGCGCAAGTCAGTAATGAACGTAAAGCCCCATTCCCCCAGCTCTGTGCACGAACAATTCTGTCTCTCCCTCTCCGGCGTGGGTTGCCGTTGTGACAGCGTGTCCTTGAGTCGTTGAATGATGGTATTGAGTTCTTCCTCTCGGTCCAATAGCTCCTCCTTTTCCTGTTGTGCTGCAATCCTCTGTCCCAATTGTTAGCTAGCTCAACAAATCGCGATGACGGCGGTAGCTGACCTCAGCTTCGTAAATGTTCTCCTGATCCCTCTTGCTCCGGGTCAAGTCCTTGATCTGCATCTCCAAATCGTCGATAGTCTCGTCCTTAGAATGCAGATGATCTTCAATCCGGGCATAATCTGCCTGAGCTTCATCCAGTCTCATCTGCAGCGCCTTGATCTGTTTCGCATATTCCTCGGCGGCGGCTTCGGCGGCGGACTCGCTCTTCGCCAAGCGGCTCCGGATGTCTTCTAGTATTGCGGCATTCTCAAACTCCGTCTCGTCGCTCGAAAGGGGCCTGGTCTTCACTGCTGACCGTGCACTCAGGGGTGATCCCGAGATGCTGCCAGTTGGCCGATGCCCGCCTTCGCGAATCGTGTTGCGTCGAGCGATGCCACTGGTCGGGATTGATGACGGAGCAGCTGGAGCTGGGGATTGACGACCGGGGCTCGCCACCCCCGGAGGCTGTGAACGTCGATTGACGTTGCTCGTAGGCGGGGGCTTTCGCGTCGTTGTCGTCGTCGACATTTTAACTCGCAGTTGATTTGATCACGAAGAGGACTGAACTGAACAGAACTGGTGGGTACAGCGACTTTGCTCGAGTCGTTGTCAAAGAAAGGGGCAGTAACGGTACTCGACCACGGATTGACGGAAGTAGCAACAGCAACAACCAGGAGATGGAGGAGAGAGGAGTGCAGCAAGAAAGATGGAACGGAGAGGAGTGCAGCAAGATGGAGCAGCGCAGCCAACCGTGGGAATTGTATGGGGGTGGAGGTCGGCAGGTGGTTGGATGCCTTTTGGTGTCGTTTCCGCAGGTCACTCGGAACAATAATAATGTGTCCGCCAACACCACGTTCAGCAAGTGCCAGGGGTCTGCTGCAACGCCTATGTACTCTAGGTGGTACTCGCGACTGGGGGTTGGAACAGCACAGAGTGCACTTCGATGTATTTGGAACTCGATGCTTTCCACCACGACGGCTGTGACAGTTTTGGAGAGTTGTTTCTTCGAGCGTGTTATGCAACAGACGCAACAGTGATATCACCTATAGGTCTGTTCCGGCTGCAAACATCGTATACGTATTCGCCCTACGGGCTACTGCTGGAATAATGGCAATCTGTTTGGCGGGCCACTAATGTACACACAAATTGGCATCAACCTTATGAATGCACAAACCAAAACAAAACGACAGGCTGAGAAAACTTCAGGGACGAAAGGCACGGTGATACACACACGGCGACGAACCAAATCACAGAAAGGACACAGTGTTGCAGGCATCCATAGAAGTCGAATGAACCGACAGAAAACGCCAAAGAGCAGGAGAACGCCAGGACCATTGATCGTCCAGGAACAAACTAGTCTACTATAACCGAAACCTAAACCATGGTACATAGGCCATGCCACTTTTTGAGCATCCCATCTCTCGACATCTCCTTTCCAAGGCCTCCCTCCCTGGTCGTTCGTTGCTGTCTGGCAACATACCATCAACAATATAATAACGCGTCGCCTTGATATTCTATCCCTTACTGCATGTTGCCTCTTCCTGCCAATCCGCTAGCGCACATTTACGTCGTCTCAGTTTACCGACCACTGATTTCCACGTGTCTGGAAGTTCTTCCTCTCCCGCAGAAGCAGCCTTGTATCCGATTATCACCACGACCTATGGACATATAGAGCCTCATCCATAATTCCTACAACCTCAATCGCCTTCACCTCTCCCAGAGCAACTCTCCTCTGTCAGTTCTTCGAGATTAAGCCTGCAGCTTTTATCTTTCTCTCCCTGAGGTTGCGATTGCCTTCTCGGGTGCCCTTACCACTCTCAGTACTCAAACTTTCTGCACTTGAAAAACAGCAGGATTCTTCAAGGTATACACACTCTAGTGTTCGTTCGGTACGGGAGGGGACGAGGCAAGATCTGAGAAAAACCCAGTATTGGTTTTCGTGATCCCGCGGTCTTGGTATTTGGGGGTCGATCCCCTATCCCTCACAGGTGGTATTCGGCAAACTGGGATTCATCTTTATAGTGGTTGACGGGGAAAGTGTTTCTTCCGGGGAACTGCTCGAGCCTGGGGCGGTGAGAAGCTTGGATGGCTAGGAGGCGAAGAAGGTCTCTAGGAGATATCGATGTTGATTCGCGTGACTTCGTTGGTACGACCTGTTATTTTTCACCAAATAAATAACAAACTTTAATCGAGAGCAAAGGATAGCAAAAAAGGAATGGCCCAGCGCAGATTCGAACTTTTGATAGCATATACTGCGCGTATGCAAGGCATTACATTGCATCGGGTTCCTCTGGATGGTATTTTGATTCTAATCATGGTCAAGAGGGATTCCCATTGTGAGATTCTGTGATTGAGCTACAGATCTATGCACATGATAACGCTACTACTTATAAAATTCGGATAGACCTACCCAGAAGCCGCGCTCGTTCCCATCGCGAGCTCGGGGTCTACTGGCCGAGCGAAAGCAAAAATGCAGACGACGTGCTTTAGGGGTGATTATTGTGATTGAAGTGCTTTGAATCCGAGTTGTTGTCATGCAAGGGATCCCTGTAACCCACCCACTTTAACCTCCACCATCGGTTGAGACGCCTTCAAAGTCCCCAACCTTTTCATAGAACACTAGCTGGATCTTAGAAAGAAAAACTGCACCACCAGAAAGAATGCTCGTAGGACTATGCGGAGGCATGTAAACTTGCCGAATTCTTACCGAGAGAAAGAATGTAAAGCTAATGGCTCTGCAGGTCTGTGCGCGGGGAAGAGATCTGTTGCAGATTTCCTCGTCGATATTTTCGGCTTTCAGGAAATAGTCTTGGCAGAGCCTCCGGAGGTTCTTGAAAACGGAGATGAGGTGGTTCCTCTTCTACCTAAGGATGGTGTGATTGAGTTTGATGATGTCGCGGAATTGTTGGCATATGTCACCCCGCGATGGAGAGAACGTTTTGTTCTCCCCAATATTGTGGGAAAATATATGCTGGACGAGCTGTCAACGCGGCCATTTTTTATCCTGATCAGTATTGATGCACCCGTCACTGTCCGTTGGAAACGGTATATGAAAAGGTGGGTAAACCTCTGCAAGGGGAATCCACACATCTTTGCTAAATTATCGTAGGCGACAGGCGCAAAACGAACCTACACAGTCTCTAGAAGAATTCCTAGTCGCCTCTGACAGGCAGATGTACGACCCAATCTGTGGGATAGCTCGTATCACTGATCGTGCTACCATCAAATTGATCAACCTAGACACAACCCTGGCTGCTCTTCACCGAAAGCTTGTCTCTCTCAACATCACGGACCCTGAGAGGTTACGGCCCGGATGGGATGCATATTTCATGCAACTTGCATCTCTGGCTGCCAAAAGAAGTAACTGTATGAAGCGGCGAGTTGGCTGTGTTCTGGTGCGAGAGAAGCGAGTAATGGCGACTGGGTACAATGGTGCTCCTAGAGGGCTGAAGAATTGTAACGAGGGAGGTTGTGGTAGGTGTAACAGTGGGTCTGCGGGTGGTACTGGGCTAGCAACTTGTTTGTGTCTCCATGCAGAGGAGAATGCATTGTTGGAAGCTGGAAGGGAAAGAGTTGGTACTGGAGCCATCTTATACTGCGATACGTATGTTCTTTCCGGTGTTGAACTCGGCCGTCTGCTTACCATCTCCCTTTAGGTGTCCCTGTCTCACATGTAGTATCAAAATTGCCCAGATTGGAATATCTGAGGTGGTCTATAGCCAGGGATATAGTATGGACGATCAGGTTAGAACCACAACTGTATGACTTCCTTCTTAACTGACAGCAATGATAGACTGCAGCGGTCCTCAAAGAAGCTGGTGTTAAACTCAGACAATACCTCCCGGTATGTACAACTTACTTATAGCCCTGAGTATGGATACTGACTGTCAGAAGCCAAAGGACGGACTTGTGGAGTAAACTGAACGTGGATTGGGTGTTGTTGATTGCATCTTGTCAAGTGAAAATCAACACCATTGAACTGGAAAATGTTCTAAAATCAATTCACAAGCAAGTTACCTGATCGAACAAATTCACAAGCTGGTCAACGACCAGATTTCCACTCACGTCCACCCCATCATCGTGTGTCACTCGGATAACCCCCTCACATGTGCAGGCTGTATCTTGTCAGTCGCCCACATCAATGCATCATTGCTTTTCCGTATTTCGAGGTCAGGCGGACAGGCCACGAGTTCGCATGCTGCGTTGTAATTAAATGCTTTATACAGTGCCGGCATACGCTAGATGTTGCGGGGTACATCGTGTGGGGTTTCTCAATTCCGCAACGGCACCATCAACTTTGCACACCCCGATCGGCTTAGTGTACTCTACAAGTTGGCTGATGTCCTCACAAGGGCTCACTCCGCAAATTCTGTCGATGCGTCATGGAGATGGGGAATTAAGTCAATGCGGCTCAAAATTTATCTCTATCTTACTAGCTTGGCACACTTAGTGAGGGGTTTGTTCAGCCCAACCGCTGTCAGAGTCGTTTTGTATCAAATTTCACCTCACCTGTTCTGAACCGCCGTCAAGATGCCCAAGGTTCACCTCCTCGACACCGTATCGTGAGCATATCCTTCAATTGAAGTCCCACGGCTTTGTGACAGACACTAACAACTATCCTTTTTATTCCTTCAGCGGCAACATACGGTCACTCGTCAATGCCATCGAAAGAGTCGGATACGAGGTGGAATGGATCCAAAAGCCTTCGGATCTAGAAGATGCTGAGGTACTTGCGCATACGCCCCGCTTTGCAATTCGACTCTGAGAGTTGCGACTCCAGCGCGTTATCTTCCCCGGCGTCGGTCACTTCGGTCACTGCATGTCTACCCTCGCAAAAGCCGAGTACATCGAGCCTTTGAAGCGATTTATCGCCAGTGGAAAGCCTTTCATGGGGATTTGCGTTGGAATGCAGGCGCTTTTTGAAGGTTCTGAGGAAAGCCCCGAAGAGGGCCTCGGTGTCGTGCCCGGAAAGTTGAAGCTTTTCAACAGCGAGACTAAGGCGGTTCCTCACATTGGTTGGAATAATGCTGCGACCCGAGCTTTTACGGATAACTCGTTGTATGGACTGCGACCGCACAGCAAGTACTACTACGTTCACTCGTATGCGAGGGCTGTCGTTGATGCAAAGGAGCTTGAGGGATGGGATCTGGCTACTGCAAAGTATGGAGAGGAGGAGTTTGTGGGCGCTATCTCGAAGGGGAATATCTTCGCGACGCAGTTCCACCCCGAGAAGAGTGGAAAGGCTGGTCTTAGGGTCCTCAAGGCTTTCCTAAGCCAAGAGCGACTTTCGCCATTATCCGGCACGGCGACCAAGATCGAGGAGCAGGCTGGAATCGGCGGACTTACTCGGAGAGTCATTGCGTGTCTCGATGTCCGGACCAACGATCAGGGTGACTTAGTGGTAACCAAGGGTGATCAATATGATGTTCGCGAAAAGGCTGCTGGCGGAGGGGTGAGGAACTTGGGCAAACCGGTCGAGATGGCAAAGAAATACTACGAGAGCGGAGCGGATGAAGTTACCTTCCTGAACATCACCAGCTTCCGGAATTGCCCGGTGCGTGATGTACCAATGCTAGAGGTTCTTCGGAAAACGAGCGAGACTGTTTTCGTGCCGTTGACAATTGGTGGTGGAATCCGAGACGTGGTTGATACCGACGGAACGACAGTCAGTGCGTTGGAGGTTGCAACTATGTACTTTAAGAGCGGGGCGGACAAGGTCTCGATCGGAAGTGACGCAGTGACTGCAGCTGAGGAGTATTATCAACGCGGAAAAACACTATCAGGTACAACAGCTATCGAACAAATATCTAAGGCGTACGGAAACCAGGCGGTTGTGGTGTCGGTAGATCCCCGGCGGGTATACGTCTCATCGCCTGATGCCAGCCCGCGAAACACGATAAAAACGACCTTCCCAGGTCCGAATGGCGAGGAATATTGCTGGTATCAGTGCACCATCAAGGGTGGAAGAGAAGGGCGAGACTTAGATGTCCAACAGCTCGTTCAAGCAGTCGAGGCCATGGGTGCTGGCGAGATTTTGCTCAATTGTATTGACAAAGATGGAACCAACTCTGGATTCGACTTGGAGCTCATTCAGACGGTCAAGAATGCGATCAAGATACCGGTTATTGCCAGCAGCGGTGCCGGGAACCCCGGCCACTTTCAGGAGGTGTTTGAGAAGACCACGACGGACGCTGCTCTAGGAGCTGGAATGGTAATTTATTTGATCTTGCCAAAGGGATGTTGTACTAATGCTGTATAGTTTCACCGTGGAGAATATACGGTACGCGAAGTCAAGGAGTATCTGGCTGAGAGAGGGTTGCTGGTGCGGAATGAAGATGTAGACCTTGAAATATAGACTAGATGGTGGGTAATAATAAGAGCGAGACGTCGATACCCCGCAGGTAGACGTCCTTTTCATGTTCAGTGTCGTTCTATACATGTGTAACCGTCGCTGTTCTGACATATGCCAAATCGCTTAACTAATCCTTGTCATCCCGATTCAGCCGCACTTTGCGCGCCCAGAACCCTGGTTAAAGTCCCACACTTTTCACCCGACTGGTTTTCTATGATGTCTGTATGTACATATTCACCTTGTGAGCAGAAGTAACCAGCCTACATATACGCTATGGCGTCCGGCGCTACATACGGTTCGATCGTTGGACCAAATGACAGTAAACGGCAGTCGCGTTTCGGTCGCAGGATGGTACTTTTATGCAACAGAACATCAAAGTCGTCTTTGGGGTCGATTTGCTTACATGTTTATAGACCCGCAGAGGATCTGTTATTCTTCCAAAGACGGGCGCACGTGTTAGCGGTCGAAACTATACCTTAGTACCAGAGTAAATGGCTACCATATCCATCCTAAACCGGTTCTAAAGTTTTTTCAGGCTTCATCTTGCGGGTTCAGCGTCCGACACTAGTCCTCTACTCGGCCGCGTAGCTACAGGAAGCTCGGGAAGCTCGACTGGCAGCGTTGGAAAGATACAGTCATACTTTACGAGATGTTGGGATGTTGCTACGAGCAAAAAGGGGAAGATGGTGTTGAAATGCTCTCTGGCGTACTTTATCGGGAGTTTAGCAACGTGTGCCGCGCTGGAGGTTCTGTCGGAAATAAGTGCTGAGGGATGTGCAGATTTATTACGCCGGTTTCGAATTTGCTCGGGCATTATGATGGAAAACATATGGTTGCTACTTTCTGCACTTACTTTCACCCTGGTATTCGATGGATTCCTCGCGTCAGCCTTTGCTCATGATTGACGTCCCGTAGCCAGGTCCATGGGGAGTATGCACCAAGCGACACTCTATGCCCTAGTAGCATTTATGTACAGCGCGTTTGTGTCCGTTGGAAGGTAGGGTTCGGTTGGAGATGGTTCCGTGTCGTTCAGAAATCTGATCATGGGTAAAGTATGGGTTTAACAATTCTATTTGCCAATATGGACCTTATGGAGCTGGGTATGTTTCGTTCGGTACACCTATCAATCAGAAGGAGCTGATTTGTAGGTCATGCATTGGTTCTCGTAATATTTTGCGCCGGCGGTTTGGGATTCATCGGGTATATCAAGCATACAAAGGCTCATCCCACTGTCAACGTTGCATGTTCTATGGCGTCCATTGCGATTATAACAATTTTGACTAAAGAAGGTTTGTTACGCTATTCGTCACTCGAAGTTCTGATACTGACATGTTGAAGGATCTGTTCAACGTGCAGAATTCAACCTTGGGAAGATAGGCCAGGTTTCGATCATTCTCTTGATGGCCATTGCCATATCCAACTTCCTGGCATTTTCTCTGTGGCCGTCGTCTGCTATAGATGATCTTCGACAACTGATGGTGGAGTGTTTTGACGCATTCTCTGAATCCTTGGGTGGCATCACGCACAGTTTCTTACGAGGCTCATATGATGATATTGATTCTACGAAATACGCATCCATCGAGACCAGCCATCGGACGGTATTCAGTTCTCTATTGAAAAATCTTCGGGATGCAAAACTCGAGCATTATGTTCGGGGCACAGAGAAACAGCATCGTCAGGAGACGCTCCTCGTCGAGAGTATGCAGCGCCTTGCTCAAAATATCGGTGGTCTCCGTAGTGCTGCACATACCCAGTTCCTTCTCTTGAGGGAAGTACGGGAACATGAGCTAGGAGGGGTGCCACCCGTGCCGCTGGGCAGTCGGTCGGCGAGCTCGGATGCTGGCCGTCTTTTCACCCCCCCAGATCAAGAGATCGAGGAATATTTGCCTGGGGATCATCCCGTAGGATCGGTGTCTAACTCTTCATCAAACTCGAGCATAGCAGAGGCAGAGACGGCCGATGCCGACATCGAGTCGTCACCGTTAACTGTCCTTGATGAGTTCATGTATCATCTTGGTCCTCCGATGGTATTAATTAAGCCCTAACTTTTTCAACAATCTGGGCTAATCCGACCAGAGATCGCTTGCATTTAGTCTTCGAGAAATGCTGGATGACCTGCCCTTTGAAGCGGCACCTCCCTATCGTATTGATCTCAATCCTGTTTATGAAGACAGTCTAGAAAAGGCCGTGGATCTGTTCAACGAGAAGCAGAGAGAGGCCCTGAACACTCTTTACAAAAGCGACGCAATTACTAAGAGACGATCCGTTGAGGAAGCTGCAGACGTGGAGGAAATTGCTGCTAGTTGTGGTTATTTCTCGGATAACCTGACGTTCTTTGCGGAAGAAATGAAATCATTTCTGCGAATCCTGCAAGAACTTCAGCGCTTGCAGGAGACGAACGAGAGGTCATGGGAGTGGTTGAAGTTTTGGAAACGGATTGGTAAGAAGAAGGTTGTGATTTCTAGTGAAGAAGGTATATTATATTCCTATGAGAGCTTGCATCCGGCTTACGCGCGGGATCAGAGGCGCTACTTCGGACACCAAGTCAGACAGACATTGTTCCGGTGCAAGTAATGCTGAGACGACGCACTATTCCTAACGTTTCACCGGAAGCCCAGGTCCCGTTCACTTACAAAGTGTGGAAAGCTTTTGGTGCCCTGCGTCAGGATCATGTCAAGTTCAGTGTCAAAGTAGGCGTTGGTGCAGCGTTGTATGCTCTTCCGTCTTTCATTCCCACCACAAGACCAACTTTTCAACTATGGCGGGGTGAGTGGGGTCTGGTCTCATACATGATTATTATGTCGATGACGCTCGGTCAAACAAACAATTCTGGTGAAGCTCGTGTTGTGGGAACCATGATTGGAGCGGTACTTGCACTGATAGCCTGGATCGCGTTTCCTGAGAACCCCTATGCTCTCTCCCTGCTTGGTTGGCTAGTTTCTATGCCTTGCTTCTGGATTATTTTGAATTGGAAACAGGCGACACTCGGACGATTTATTCTGTTGACGTACAATTTATCCGCTCTTTATGCGTATTCGATTTCGATGACAGACGACAACGAAGATGACGACGACGAAGGAGGGGTCAACCCTATCATAACGGAAATTGTGCTGCATCGTTTCGTTGCCGTTACGGCTGGCGTGCTGTGGGGTCTATTCATAAACAGGATGATCTGGCCTCTTAGCGCACGCTCACAACTTAGGAAGGGACTGAGTGTACTATGGTTACGCATGGCGCTGATTTGGAACCAAGATCCGCTGAACAGTTTAATCGACGGCAGAAATGGCAAGAAGCATACGGATATCACAGAAGAGTACTCGCTGCAAAAGACTCTTATTCGTCTCAACGGACTGGCCGCAGCAGCACCGCACGAATTCCGCCTCAAGGGTCCTTTTCCTGTCAAGGAATATCAAAGGATTCACAACGCGAACCAGGCAATTCTCGACGCGTTTCATGGAATGAGCATCATGATATCGAAAGATCCGAAGGCAAATCGCAGGGAAATGGAAATCTTAAAGTATACCAAAAAAGTGAGTGCCATGCTGATCTAGCAACGATGGTGGGAGGCTGATTTTCCGGAAGGAACGAGACGCCCTGTGTGCCAGACTTAGTCATTTGTTTTATGTGCTAGCAAGCTCTATTAGATTGGCGTTCCCTTTACCGGAACATTTGCCCAGTACAGTCAGGGCTAGAGACAGGCTGCTGGCAAAGTTGTTTGATTACCGTGCCAACGTTAGGAGAACCGCAGGGGAGGCGGATGAGGACTTTGCAATGGTTTATGCGTATGCATTGGTGACAGCGAGGATTTCGGAGGGACTTGATGAGTTGATACGGAACGTGGGTTTGCTTTATGGGGTGCTTGAGGATGAGATGCTGGAGATTTAGGATACCCTCCGGTGGAAGTGAATTGGGCACGTGTGGATGTTTGATTTCTGGTATTATAATTGCTTGTTGTGTTGCTATGATTGTCTCTCTAAAATAGAGAAGGTATTATATTATCTGCTTGCTCAAGCTATTGACGATCCTTCGATCCTTCGATTGATGCCTGGTTCCGTGCCAAGCCGCTAGCACTCCCCCTCGACCTAACTGTCAGAGCTTATTCTAACATCACCTCTCCCCACATACGAACCTTCCCTCCACAGCGCGCCGGATACCCTTCACCACGTGGTCTTTACATTCATTAAGCAGCTCAAATCACGCTCTCTTGTGCCCCGACATTCGCCCCCTACAAGCAACGAGATCTTTCCTCCATAGAGCATAACTCAGGGGGAGCGCGACGATCGGGAGCCTAGATGCCAAAATGGACCCCTCCAATCTCACCAAGAACCCCAATGCTACCATCTCAACAGCCGCAAGTACGAAGATGAACGGCATTTTAACGGGTACTCCGCAACCTCCGGCGACAGCGGCGGGCTCGACGAAAATGTCGCCGCCATCGGTTGCGCCGCGCCTCGAGGTCCAGCTCTACCACGAGAAGCTGAAGGCATCGCTGACGAAGGAGAATTGGATGGCGTACACAGAGGCGCTGAATAAGTTTCTTCGGGGTATGGGAGGGAGGGCGTTTCCTTTTTTTGTCACTCGGTCTTTTGCTAATCACTTTTCCTATTCTAGGGAGGTTGAGTGATGCCGAACTTGTCGAGGAAATCGGATCGTTTATTAAAGGCCCTAAGGTTCGACTACATAACAGCTTACTGACGGCTATGATCTCGAATATGATGCGGGATGCACCACCCGCGGATGTGGCGACTTGGGTCAGCGCGAGTGATAAGCCGAGTTCGGTATCGAAATTGCCGGCGGGAGATATCAACGAGCGACGGCTGAAGAAGGAGGTTATGGCAATAAGTGCGAGGGAGAGAAGGAGGATTAAGGACGTCCCGGAGAAGGTACGTTATTCTGAACTACATAGGCGGGTGCGGTTACTGATAGGCGTAGAACGAAAATATAGACGATATGCTTGGAAATATGCTACATGAATACCACATCGCGAAACAAGTCAAGCCACCGGAACCACCTCCACGAAGCGCCAGTATTAATAAGACGAGTATGTCCCCTTCATGGAGCACAAGCATCCTCATGCTGACTGACCAATAGACTGGGAATCTGAGATCAAACAACGCTACATCCTCCCTCTGGCCAGCGAGACCGGCGAGTTTCCCGACGTTGACAATATCCGTCTGCGCATGCTCCCGATCTGCTACGAAGAAGGAGTTCCAGGCGGGTGCACACACGACACGGCAAACTTCATGAACGTGGCGGCAGAAACGTTTGTAAAAGAAGTTCTCTCCACCGTCATTAGCCGCGTGCGTTCCAACGGACCAAAATACGTGCAGACGGATCGATACCGCAAACTTGCGCCGAGAGGGAGATGGGTAGTTCCTGCCAGCGAACGTCCGCTGCTCGGAATGCACGATATGAGACTTAGCCTCACGCTCGGAGACAACTTTCTGACGCAGATGCCGCTAAGCATGAAGAAGATTATGGCTGGCGGATGGTATGAGAGGGATTATGAGGTTGACCCAGGATTGCAGTTTGAGGATGAGAAGGATGTTGGTGGCTGGGAAGGCGGGGAGCTGGAGGATAGGAAGGAGCTGAAGGCGTTGCTGGATGACTGCCTTGCTATGGGGATTTAGCTCATCCTGCCCCAGCGGTGTGTGATATGTTTAATCGTGTATCATAGGTTTTTCTCTTTGTTTTGATTTTTCCATTGATTTGGCGGCGTTTGGTTTGGTTGGTTACTTACTTAGTCTTGTCAGTTTTGAGCGTGAGGAGTTGTTGGGAGTTCGAACAATACGGGCAAATTCAATGGTACGGCTGGTGGTGGGTGTATTTGTGACGATGGTTTTTGGCTTGTATGAAGTAAAGCGGATATGCAGCTCCACGCTCACAACTAGTGTGAAATCTCCGAGATGACTGCCACAAACGAAGCTGTTCATAGAGATCTGATATCAGGCACATCATATGACTACAAATTGACCCTAACCCGACAGGTCTTCCCACGTGTGCACGATCATACTTCAACGATTTCACTCCAATGATTTTACTTCTCGCTCTACCTCCTCTGCAACATCCTCCGTTCCCCCGGCTCTCCTTATTCCATCGACTTCTATCATAGCCTGGACATTCCCGGCTGACCCCAACACTGTGCGGTCACAGTGAACTGTGTCACAGCACATTGAAACAGACTACATAAGAGGCCTTAAGCCCTCTGGGCGGTGTACCGGGAATAATGTTTTGTATTCTATGTCATGGCCGCAAGCGGCCGAATGCCATATGATTACAAACAAACAAACAGTACACAGTGAAAAAGAGGTTTCTGCCCACATACAGCCCCCTCTCTTCTCGTACAATACATACACTGACATTTCTGGATCTGATTACTACGGTGCCTGCGGGTACTTGGAAGATATTGGCCCTGCTGTCTGGGCGGGTGTGTATGTCAAAACGCACGAAAGGGAAGGGTAGTGGGAAAGGTGGCGGAAGAAAAGGCGGAAGTGCGTCAGGCGGAGGAGAGCGTGAGGAGATGAGGGGGATGCTGGTATCGTGGAGTCTTTCCAGAGCTATTGCAACGGAATATACAGATCTATGTCGTCCCAGACTCTGTTGTTACTGCCAAAAGCCTTGCTCGCACTGAACGACAGCTACTTGTCAAGACCTTAAGTCACGACAATCCTATGCTTGGTTATGTTCTTGGGTGTCTCGGGACTGTGGACACTGCTAGCGCTGGGATTAGATATTTTAATCGTGGAGTGAGGTTCAAGGAGGGTCTTGATATATAAAGGTTCTGAGCTCGAGGTGCTGACTGAGAGGCGCTTGGCAGGAGCAGTGAGGTTCAAGGAATGGAGGATCTTGATATATCGCGGGGTCGAGGAGAGCAAACCTGTTGGGCACGGACCTCTCTATGTTTGCTTTTCCAGCAGCAACATTGCACATTCGTAGAGTACATACCAACCATCGTCACGAACTGCTTCTCGGCTTAAACTTGCGCCGCTGCTACCAGTAGATTTCGTTAATAGTGAACATGATTCGGGACTTGTAATTATTAGACACCTGTTTGGGAGGGCGAAAGGTGTCTAATGTCCATGTACTGGCCCTGAGATTGCTTTCGCCTGAAACTCGTTTGTGTCAGCCACCGGCAGATCGACGGCTGTGTCGCTCCTGTTTTTAGCGACCGGCTGCGTCCGAGTCTGAAGGTCAGGAACAATGTACAGCATTGCACGCCGTATGTACCCTACATACTTAAGTACTAGTACTTTCCCATAGCACCATGAACACCAATATGTCTTATCCTGCCGGCACGTCGCATTCTCAGGTCATGTACGCCTGGTATGAACACGGTATGCGAATGGCAGCGGTGCCAGCACAATTTCTGTGCCCACGGCAAGAGTTCACGTTGGACCTCAACCCCGAAGCTTGCTTGCCCTGGCTCCACCAGTGCCCCGGTTCGAACAGCGAGAGAATTTGACAGAATCTAGACCCGGACCGATTAGGACATCTCGGGAACGTGCTAATCAGGAACTTCGGACGAGTACGCCTGCAGCACGCTAGCCCGCATGCCAAAGACGACCACGCGGCCGCCCATCAGAAGAAACGGTATACCATATGTACTATACCCTGGTAAGACACATCAATGCGTCGAGAAATAACAAGCCTTACGGTTGTAATTCCCATAACTATTACCAGATGCGGTCGAGGGGCCTGGTCTTGAGGGAGATGAATATCTGCAGCAGCTGGACAGCCGACCGAATTCGGGAGGAGATCATGGCTTCGCTGAGAAGCTTGTCTCCACGGCTCGAGATGAAGATGGTCGGCTTCAAGTACTACGTCCATCGAAGCGCATCACTGTCAGCTCTGTGGTTAGACAATGACCAAGAAGCTTATTGCGATATCCTTCGCAATCGATGTGCCTGCACGCCTGCCGCACGCCAACCCGCACGCCAACGACGGACACAACGCGGCCGCCCATCAGAAGACACGGTATACCGTATGTACTATACCCTGGTAAGACACGCCGATGTGTCGACCCCACAGCAGTAATGATCTCGCTGCTCTTCCCACTCTGATCAGTGCTCAAACCATCCCGGCGCTGGGGATTCGGCTTCAAAACCGAGATTTTCGAAAACCTCGATGCAGATGTTGAATAGCATCTCTATGGGGTAAGTTTCCCGTGAAGGTTGTCGTGAAGTTGTAGCAATGATACAGAGAAGAAGTATTGAGCCAGCTAGATTGTATCATTCACCAGTGTAACTGCACTTGTGCGAAGTTTCATACATTAGTATAGTCCTTCCAGCTCTGAATCTTAAAAACAGTATTCTATTAGCACCATCCCAATTAATCACTAAACCCAGATCACAAATGACCAACAGAAGCTTCGAAGCTCTAGCTATCAAATTAATTTACCCATATTAAGATTCCGCTAGTACCTCTGGGGGAACAACTTAGTGACTCAGGCCGGTGGGTGTCGCCGCATTGCCCTAGCATTTCGGGGATATCAGAGGTATGTTGTTTTTCAGTGGGGGGCAGTGAGTGTCGTGGATTGATCGTGACTTTGCTAACCGTGGGAATCGGAATTGGGAGAGAAAATCACTGAGATTTTTGAGATCGAACCTAATCGTGTTGTATCACTCTTACTCGATCCTAGTGGGACATCTAATTACCGTTCCCAAAGATGAGGTCGGTACGTCATGTGTCGCAAGCCTTGCCGGTATGGCGAATTAAGAAGTGATAATGGAGCACAGATCTACCTCCAAGACCTACCTAAGAGATACTCGGGGTAGGGGGAAAGAAGTGGGAACCCCAAATCGGGAATTGAATTTTGGTGTGAGAACAGGGTGATGACTTGGAGGGGGGGGAAGGCTAACACAGATGTCAGTACATGCGCACAGCAAAATTACTGTTTGCAGTAAACATTGAGGCGTGCTTTACCAAAGATGTATGTGGTGTCCTTTGATAATTCACCCTTATGGCGGCAGCTAGCCAGAAATGGGGTGTCCCACTTCTTTTCCCCTATCCCGAGTACTCTAGTTATGACGGCATATGTACACCAAGAAAACCAAGAAATATACTACTTAAGTACTAAACTCGAAGCCCTAACCCATCTAACGAGTGAATTCAATGTCCACTCCACTCCAACCCCGCGCGTGAGAGAGAGTCGAAATTGTAGATCAAAATAGCCGATCCGATTTACCCCCGCTACTATCAAGAGACATTGTATTGGCTGCAGCAACGATATACGATGCTACCAGGAAGAAGTGCTCAGTGCCCTTGACGAGCTGGGATATCGTTACGATCCGGAGCTCAAGAAATACGCAGGAATCATCGTTATTGAAATGTACCAATAGCAACCCAAGGTTCCCGTGGTACACGCCGGCGACACGTATCATGTTCTCCTCAAACTTCTGGACAACTGGTCGACGAGCCAATATTGAGGGGCTCCGCGGGTGGCGGGTGGAGCGCTTCAAGGTTACGACGTAAAAACACAATGTTCGGGTGGAAAGGATGTTGCTGTGAGACGTGGCAATTCTGACACCGACATACCTATACATGACTCTAAAAAGTGAATTTAAATGCCATGGCCGCAAGCGGCCGAATGCAATATGATTACAAACAAACAAACCTATACATGATTCCTTTTATACTGCACCTATGTGGTCCGATTATTAGTCAATGACCGGAATTTCGTGCCGTCGTAGGCAGTACTCGGGGGGGTAAAAAACACCTCCCGGAGGTAAGCTGAGACTGTTTTGCTGGATCTAGAGATTTATCCACCTTCAGTCCAGCAGTCAGCCAATTACATCTCTTAATTCCGGTTTCAGAAACCTAAGTGAGCTGCGGGAAATGCACATATGGCGTAAAATACTGCTTTGAGCAAAATCCGCATCTCGGGTACTGTACAGCACTCGAAAAAAGGTATCTAGATATTCGCCGTTGATGTGTCGTTGTGTGAGAATGCCTCGGATCGATCGATTGGATAGGGGCGGTGGTTGGAGCCTGGGTACCGTAAGCCACATTTACACAGGAAATAAGGAGGGATAGCTCGATCTTGATCCAACCCACGTGGTATCGCCCAAGCTTCCGGATTCGACAGTTTCAACCCTGGGGAAGTATTTGGGATGTTGACACCGGCGATGTCAGACTTCAAAGATCGCTGAGCCATGGGTAGGCACCTTTATGGTTCGCATTTTTGAGGTTACTCTAACCCCAAAATCTCATCAATCGAGCTGAGGTTTTTTGTGTATTTCGTTTGACCTTTTTCATGCTACATCTAGATCTTCAGCTTTTTAATATCGACAGCGGGTGATTTGATTGCTCCATCGCACAAAACGATAACAAAATGCAAACCCTTGAAATCCAGCCACTGGCATAGGACTTTGAAAGTTTCACGTTATCGGTTCAACACCCATTTGTCGGGTTTTCCACCATGCAACTTTTACTATTCTTACTTTCTCGCTTACTCTGCTTCCTAGTATTTTTTTTTTTCAGCACGGCTCTCGCGCTCTTGCGCGTTTAGCGGGCGAACCATCACCCTCAAACTTAAGGCCACTATCGTCAGAAATCACAAAAGCGACGCCGGCATTTACCCATCCATGCGGCCCGCCCACCATCCCATCCCCATCATCCCATCACATCCCTCCCGAAAGATAAGCGTATCTTCCCCTAGTAAGCGAAAAAATAATTGGTCCCATGCAGTAAAGTATCCCAACGAAACGCTGAAACCCGCTGTAAGTACGTGTACTCTGGAGATACCTGAATTCATACACCACACTCTATGGTTACCGGAATTCCTGATCTGGGATTGAATCCCTCCCCCTCCACACCCTCTCCACCCATTCTGTCCTCCCGGGGAATTATAGGGAAGTTAAAAGCAAAAACAAAAGCACAAGACAAGAAAGAAAAAAAGAAAACTCACATACTCTACATTCTCTATCTCACCACCTTTTTTCTTTCTTGTGTCTATCTCTCTTCCCAAACGTGCAACTATGGTCAGTATTAATTCACTCACTCTCCCGCCATCGCTCACCCTCACCCCCCATCATCTCCTCCATCATGTTCCAACAAGCCCCTTCCCGCCGTCAAGCATCAATAACGTGTGCAAAGAACCGCGCAGCCGATATTACATCTCTCTTCTCATCTCTACAAAACTCAGTCCCCGCGGGGATCCTACCGTTGAATACGAGACGAATGCGAGCGAATATGAGAGGCTATTCTATATCTACGTCCAGTAGTGCAACCAGTAGCGCTGCCAGTACACCTGGAGGAAACGGGGAGACGTCAACAGGATCTACACAATCGAGTACGGGACAGATGTATACGAATTGGGTGTTTGTTACGAGTGCTGAGGTTTTGGCGAGAGCGGGGGAGGGGGAGGATGATGATGATGGGGGTGGGGGTAGGGGTGGGGAGGGATATCATGATCATACAGAAGGAGGAGGAGGGGGATGTGAAGGTGATGGAGGAGGTACTGTTAGAGAAGTTTCTACAGGAACAGCAGTAGGAGGAGGGTGGACAAAACGTCAGTATCGGGAAGAATGCGAGAAGCTGAGGGGGAAGGAATGGGTATTTCGATGACGACTATGAATCATGAGGAGATAATGTTTTCTTTGGAATGTTCTTTCATAACTTACTCTAGATTACCGGCGCGGGGGGTGTTCATCTTTTGCAATTGTGGGCGGCGTATTTTGATTTCTCATCTCATGGATGTGCGTATGTGTGTGGGTACCCGTATCTCCGGGACCTGCGGAGGAAAGTCATCTGATACATTGGGCGTTATGCCTGCCTGTTTGTGTGTAAGTGAACTTTTTTTGCACTTTTGCATGCGGTGTTGAGCATGAAAGATTCCAAGGTTTGTTGGATCTCAATTGCAATCACCATGAGAATTGCGGTATCATCTCATGTAGATTCAGTTTCTAGCGGCGGCTGTCCCAGCAAGGTGTTTAGGTGTAGGGATCTGGTTTGGGGACCGTGCACTTGGGTATCGCTACAAAAACCAAATAAACGCACGCAGACACGCGGCAAGGGGAGGCAGTCGAGGTGGGGGCTACGCAGTGGTGGATGTCCGTATTACTCACAACATCAAGTATCCTCCTTCCTCCGCGTCTCCTCTCCTCTTTGGATTGCACTTTTGACCAACACAGGACCCATCTCTGCCAAAGTCATTCGACTAAGTGCAATTCTTTTGCGCTGTAGGCTACCGTTTATTTGCTTCTTCGGAAACTTCAATTGGTGCGCCTTTTTTGCTTTGTTTTACTTTTTACTTGCATGGTGGTTTCCGGTACAACGGCTTTTACCATAAACTTGAAGTTATTCTTTTTTCCAAGGTCCATTCCAATGTTGTTGGTCTCATCCCAAGAAAGCTTGTGTTTTCTTTTCCTGACGGGACTGACCGAACGTTACGGGAACCTCCGTTCACTCACTTCTTCTCATTATCATCACCAGCACTACTACCAAGCCCACCAAACCCCTTCCCCGCCCTCCTCCTCCTCCCAGGCTTACCCCCAAACCCCCCTCCACTCGCCCTCGCAATATTCAGCGCCTCCCACCCGCCATCCTCATCCTGCACCACCGCGCTCGCACGGATAAGGTATTCTTCATGTTCCTTCCCGCCCCAGCGTCCAAAGTCCTCGGCCACACTCACCTCCATCCCACCCACGCGTAGTGGCGCAGCGTTTTTTACGGCTACTACGGATTCGGGGGATGAGAAGAGGACGTGGGTGGTGGGCGTGTAGGCTTGTAGGGAGCTTGGGAACTTATTACGGTTAGCTAGCTGGAGAGGACGCGTGGGAGGGGAGAGATACGCGGAGAGCTTTGAAGGCTGTTACTTGTCCGAATCTTTGTAGAGTTTTTAGGAGTGCTCTGGATTCGGTGAGGTTTTGGGGCGGGGGGGAGAGACGGAGGGTTATTGCGAGTTTTGAGAGTTCTGGGATTGTGCGTGACATTTTTTGATGGGTGGATGTTGGGATAAGGGTTTTTTTTTAGAGTGTGAGAGCGGGAAGAAGCGAGAATCTGGGGGACGCATCGCGTTGCGGCGCCAAGATGTGGAGTTTCGCTACATATCTTTTTGTCGGAGAAGAAAGAAAAATACGCTTAGGAAGCTATTTTATAATTTTTATAATTAATTATAAATGATAGAGATCCACTCGCGCGCTATAAGTACTTAAGTAAGTCACAAGTAAAAGTTTCGACAGCAAACAGGCGCCTCGATTGATTACGAAGGGCTACCTAGTCTCATCATGACACTTGCAATGTGTCCCATGATGAAGAAGTCGTCTTCATCTAGTTCCTTAATGATAGCCCAGATCTTTTCCTTGCGCCTAATGCGGATATACCCGCAGAAACGTCCATACTCATCAAGAATCTTGATGTTGGGACTCTAGCATCTCTAAGCGGTGCCAATACTCGTCGATGAGTTGGTGTCGCACAGCGGCCTCGGCTCTGGAAGGTCTGCCGGATCTGCCAGATTTGAGTTTCGGAAGAGAAGCAAGCAGGGCTTTGGGGATATGCTTCTTGAGATAGCGCTCTGGAGCTTGCGGTTTCCGAACAACAATGGTAATATCCATATCCTTGCGAGGGATCTGGTATGAAACCTCGCGCAGGAACAGCAGTAGTAGAAGGAATAGCAGTAGTTGCATGTTTGGTCAGCTTCTTATTTTGAAGCTTGCTCGGGCAGAGTAAATTCTTCCTGACGCCCCCGTTCTTGACGGCAGCACACTTCTCCACAGATCTGGTTTTTAGAAACCTGGAGTGGTGTGCCAGAGTGGACCCTGACCTCTTAATCCCTTCTTTCTTCAGGGCGGCTATAGCTAATGTCGCCTTATATTCAGGCTTCAGCCAATTGTGCTCACGCACCACCTCTTCCCAATCATAACCCAAAAAGGATGGGTTCTTGGGGTAGCGGTGGTAGCTGGGCAGTCAAGCTGGACCTAGCACTTCAACCTTTCGCGATCTAGATCACTCTCTCATCCCACAACTTGCTTTCTGCAGTTCTACGAAAACTGTTAGTTTTGAAAGAACGAAGACTAGTTAATGGATGCTTACAGTTGGCCGTAATAGGCCACGGGGTCGCTTGAATTGCAGTACGGGTCAGTGGGAAAGATATATTCGAGTTTTCTCCTCTACGGCAGCGTGAGAATGTTATAATGCATTATGAATTCTCGAGCACTTACCGAATAGTTGAAGCCTTGGCTTCTGGGTTTTCCGTTTCTTCACTTTGGCCTTGGTATAGTTCTCGGTGATAGACAAGAAGGTTCAGTTGTACGTGGTTTGTAGGTGTGGTAAAGATGGAGACGAGAAACAAAGTGGTAGCCTGGTAGTGTGTTTTGCGGCATTGTGGTCCTCACACCGCCACTTAGACGATTTGTTTCCACTCGAAATTTCGGGCTAGCTGTGCCAGAAAACGGTTCTGTGAATCAGCTCTTGAGACAGTGGTTTTTGATACTTTAAGAATCAAGAGTGAAATTTTGAAAATGAGTCTCGAACCCGGTGTCAGCCTAGGTGTCCTATTTTGAATCTTGGCAGTTCGAATTTGGCAATCTGGTTAACGCGCAACATACATTCCGTTGCGGCACTCTTCAGTGAGGAGTGACTGACAGTATAGATGTAGAAGTTCGGTCATCTGGGGAAGTGTAAACGGCAGAATGTAGGTCAACATATCCACGCTAATCACCGGCTCAATTCTTGACCCGATTCGCCTCACGTGCGCGGCTTGACGGATTTACTTAATGAATCTTGCGAACGGTTTTGGGCTTGAGGGAGCTTCCGGTACGAGAAACATTGTATAGCTGGATCCTCTTTAAATTTCAGTGTTCCTCTGGCCGCTGGTTCGCCATAGTTTTGGGCGAACACAGCACTGCCTGGTAGAGCCCCCTTCCGAACAGAAAGTCCTTGTAGGTTTGCTTGTAATAGGGCATCAACTCAGAGTACCCCTACCTTGACCATATCCGAGTCTGCATCCTCTCCAATAGCTTCGTTGATTGGGTCGATTATATTCACCTGGTAACTGTTTGGGGCCTTTGAAGCGGTATTTACCTCAGCACACAGTAGAATAGGACAAGGTAGAAGCGAGCGAGGTGTTTTTAGGGTGGAGTAAGTGCGGGTATCTTAGGGTGTTATTTGCTGCCAATAGCGTTCCATTCTGACGGTGTGACTCCTTCCACTCAGTTGGTGCCAGAGTTCTGTTTTTGCATCTCAGCGCAGAGATGTTTCAGGATTCGCGAGAGCATACTGTACTTCAGTATCGGGATATCTCGTCCCGTGCCAAACACTATGATGATGAATTGAAACGACGCGGAGATACGGTAAGCTTCCCTTGTGAGTTCTGACGATAAGGGCTGTTTGGAAATGGTGTGGTAATTCCGAGTGCACAAGAGAGTGTTGCGTGGCGGAAACGGAGAACTGCTTGCTACTCCATAATAAGGCAGTGTACTGAAATCGTGGTAAGGTAACTGGATCGCGGGTCTTTGTAAGCTTCTTTGCCTATCAAGAAAGTCAGCCATCATTGAATATAAACTAAAAGAGATTGCGGTTATAAACAATTAGTGAAGATACCCTTGCATACTGGAGGAGAAGCTTCGAGCGCTTCCCCTCCATGGAGGGCTTCTTCTTTTCCTTGAACAACGCGCGGCGGCATTGGGGAACGTGGAACACCCTGCGAACGATTGGCTGTGAGGTCTTGAGGCCAGCAGTCATCCACCCACCACCGGGAGTGCGGGGGGCCTTCTCGTCCTCGCCAGCAGCCGCAGCCACGGCCTCCACTACTTTCATTTCATAATCTGAAGCTTGCACTCCGCTTCCGCGCAGGCGATAGCGGCTTCTCTTATGGTCCTTTGGAGGGACGCGGGCGATGACTCAGAGGTGAAGTGTAATGTTACCGCTAGCGATACAAGAAAAAAATTGATGAGGGACACTCCATAGCTGGTCCCGAGACTACCGGGGAATTCTTTAGATCCAGACTTCAGCAAACCAACGTGAAACTACTTTACCAAGCGTAATGGCTTATGCGGGGCTCCTGATGTGACAGCTCTTTTTTTTTTTAACAGACGGCTGGTGTAAAAGCAGCAAGCATGTGGTGTGTGACGATCAATTGTGGTGAAGAACGGCTTCAAATTAACGGACGAGATGGCACTCTGTGACGCATGACGTCCGGACCATTACGCGACTACATTACCAACATGTCCCGAGACCACGGGCTCTCATCCTCCACAAGACAAGATGTCTCAGGAGTTCATATCGATGATCGATGAAAAGTCGCAGCGACACACTCTCCGACTCTCTTATGGCGCTGTTCCTGTCTAATAACGTCAACCAATTTCATAAGCGGTTGACAGTCGAAAATTCGGAGCTTCGATGCTAGCTTCTTCATTTGGACGATGTATATATCGCCTGGTCATTCGCTTTCGTCATGACTCTCAAACCAGTCTCTAGCTCGCATCGGACATGGCTGACAAGCGAGTTGAAGCGACTCATTATATTGCGAGGAGGAAGTGCGGCGTGGTAGTGGTAGTGGTAGTGGTGCTCTGAAGTGGGGCTTCGGGGTGTTCGTGTCCCGGGGTCGCAGGCTCTCGTCCTCCGCGAGGTAGGGTGTCCCAAGAGTTCATATCGATGGTCGACGAGAAGTTTCAGTTTGCCTTAGCAGGAGAAAAGCTGGTGAAGGAGAGGATCGTGCAACCTCTCACGAGTAGTTCTTCACGGTTTTCGAGGACATTGAGTGATCTCGTGCACAAACGCCTTGTTGAGGCGGTAGAAGTAGACGCTTTCGGTGATTCGTACAGTTCTAATTCAGAGTCGCTGAGGTCATCATTCACAGCGCTGCGTTTTCTCCTTACGAGAAAGTATGGAGTGTGACTGCCAAATAATGTTTGGACTGCATCCTTGCGAGTGAGAGCATCACAAAACTTGTCCAGACAGCCGAACGTGTCGCAAACTCTAAAGAGGTCGCTTTGGAGCATTTCCTGCGGCGAGAGCTGCATGATTGAGAGTAGGATGTGGGGGCGTAATCAAATATTTATCTGCTGTCTGCGTGACAGGGTATAAGAGGATGGCAGGCGGTTGGTGATGTACAATATCGAGTATTAGCTTCAGAGCTTCAGGATTCGATTGTCGTCATGCAGCTCACAGTTATTTCGCTCCATCCAGCGGCCGGAGAAAATGGCGCGGAAATAACTGGAGCTGCACGACAATAACGCAGCAGATGCCTTGTAAGTCAGGCTTTTCTTGACTTCGACGAAAATTGTCACATCAGGAGAGTCCATTTTCCAGAAGGATGATACGGCAACGGTGATCTGCGTGTTGTGATCGGGTGGGTGAACGCTCGATTCGTAATCCATAGTCGCGCCGGTGCATCTTGACGATGCTTAGTTCTAAGGTGCTCTTGCATGTTGGTCCGGGCTCCTCAAACGAACGAGCACATGCGACGACGTATACGATTCGGAGAAGGAGGATATTCAGCACGGTAACCGTTCAACGCGATCAGTCGGGTGTCTTCCTGTTGGGTACTTGGGGAACAGAGCTGAAGTCTGCCCGTCTCTTCTCGTGGCCAATACTCTTGTCGCCGACCTGGCCATTTAGGAACACTGGTGTGTTTGGATGTTGAGACTGGGGTGTCTGGATGTTGACACTGGTGTGTCTAGATGTAGACACTGGTGTGTCTGGGTATGGACACTGGTATGTTTGGATGTTTGGAAGAAGAGTTGTGTAAAGGTGAAGTGAGAGAAGTGAGAGCTATTTATGCGTTTGCAAACAATCGTCGTGACAGCTCTCCATGAGCCCTCAACATCAAGCCCTAATTAAGCCCTAAAAGGATAGAGGGACCAAACCCGCACGCCCACGCACAACTATCAAATGGAACGTTGTGGAAGGTTGTGTATTCGACCACAGTAAAACTCTTCGGACAGTCAGCCCCTAACCCACTACACCAACAAACCAGAGCGCACACCAATACAGCAAGAATTATCATGATATCCCTGGGCTCTGAAAGCAATGCGGAACCCAACAGTGGCTCTTTCTGGGTTTTTGGTCCAGTGGTGGTTGCCTACTTACTAAGTAGATAATGCAGCACCAGAAAACCAACGTACAAGGCGTTATGCGGATATCGGGATTGGATTTCTTCCACCCCGCATACGTAACATTCTGTTCAAGAGCTTGTTTCGACCAAGTTGACACTACACCGAACTAAGGTGCGCTACCTCGACTAGAAATAGACGCAGACGCAGAGTCTGAGTACTAGTCTGACATCTGGCGCTTCCGGTGGAGAAACACCCCATGCTCTTGGAGGCAGCGCAATACCACTGGATCTCCCAAGACCCACTCCTTCAAGGACCCGGCTAACTGGTAGGTGGAGAATTTGAGGCACAGTAATCACTAGGTTTGTTATGATATACGTACCGGTACATACCAAGTTGCTTAAGCGCCACACATCTCAGAACACATTTACACCACAAAGTGGGGTCTAACATGCACGCAGGAATGACATATAACAATGCCCACCCTTCTCCCATGCGCTGCGCTGACCGTGTTGTGCGTGCGCCACAGACACGAAGGAAACACGTCTCCATGATTTACACCATATTGCTGGAAGCCGCCTCCGGATCCCCATAGCTGACTGAGTATATATATATGAGGCCCGATCAGATTATAATGCAGGACATTGAACAGCAACCGCGGCCATACACACTTACACAACGCACCACATTTCTGGTGGTCACACGAAGAAATGATGGATATACGGGACTTGTTACAGATCAGGTGCGGGTGCAGACTGCGGTGGTTACAATGTCTTCCACTACATCACGGTTTGAATATGAACAATATTTTGGTACCAAAGGTAAGATCATTTACACCCCTTTGATAATATTCTCGAAGTTAACTTCTTTGTCAGTGCCCACGCCCGCAAGTTCGGCAAAAAATGAAAGTGAGTTAAATGACGGAAGGATAATCAGGTCAATACTGACGTACAACCTATAGAGCATTCCACTGGTTTTATAATGGCCCTGAGCATTGGGATTCCAGTCCTCCTAATCTTCGGCGCGCTATTGTTCTACCTATACCGACGTCGTCGACAGGTGCTCATAGCCGGTGCCAATACGAACGCATCCCACAGCAACTCCAGCAAACGATCCCGAAGTACCACCTCTCTGCAAAGCAACAACGGATCCCCAAACGCACCGCAAATACGACTATCTCCCGTCGAAGAAATCCGGCGGGCAAGAGCTACAGAGCGAACATCCAGTCCCCAACAACTTCCCCAGCGATCCGACACTGGAACTCCAATCGCCGAACTTCAATCCCCCAACCACAACCGCCTTCCCACACACTTCCAAAAGCGGCGTTCCACGCTTCCTCCGCTTCCTCGTTTAAAGATTGAACGCATTAACACACGTCGGACCAGCAGACAGTTCAACCAAATCCCGCCCACCCCCGACGCTCTTGTCAGCTGCTTGACGCCAGTCGCACCACAAAACCAATTATCCAGATACAGAACATCCGATTTGTCATTCCTCCGATCACCGACAGCCGCAGCAGCAGGGCCTTTGTCGCCACTCAGTCCTGCAGGTCCGTCGTCATCTACTGCCGTAGCTTCAGTTAGCTCGCATCCAGGCAGTAGACAAGCGAAACCAATTTTTCCATATGGTTACCAGTCCGAATATCCTGAAGTTTTTGAATCTGGACCGTCGAAACCAGCGGCGGCAGTATTGAGTCCTGCAGAGAGACAGAGGGAAATGCAATTTCTGGCCGAGGAGGAACGGTTAATCAGACAGCGGGTTCGGGCTACTGAGGAACTGATACGGCTCAAGAACGAAGAAGCAAGGATACTGGATAGGAAGAAACAACTCGGAATGGGCCGGTGATTCGATGATGCGGCCAGTGGCTGACAGTGTTTATATGTACATGTACGCAGCTGCGCTGTGCTACGGACCTGTAACACATTGTGATGGAGAAGAAAGGCATGGACGGATCGGATTCTGAAACAGAACGTTAACCTTGCTTATGCGACCGCAGGGCGAGTCGCAGAAAAACGGGGCACGTTGGCATTACATATGGCAGAAGAAGTTTGGTTGGACCCCCGCCTGGAAATAATACGCGGCTTTGTATAGACCTTTTGTGTAAATATTGTTTTTGTGATCATGTACATACTTGGTACATACCTATATCCCCTTAGGGTCCTCATGGTGGAGTTTTTTGGGTGTTCCATTTGCTGTTTTGAAACGTCGTTTATGATGTGCAGCTGCAGGAGGCACCGTTGGGCGGTTGGATAGCCGCGAGACTAATCACTAGTTGGAGTTGGTATCTATCAAACCAAACCAAACTTGCAGGTGGATACAGCGACGTGTTTTTGGGTCGATCTGAAACGATACTTTTTTGCTTGGGAGTTGGAGGGATGCGGAGTGCGGGGAAGAGCGGGGGTTTACCAGTACTCCGGTCACAGGTGTAAAGGTGACCAGGTTAGGGTTCAAATACCCAATTTCCATTCTCTCGGGATATGAGCTTCGCTGCGTTCAGGCCAAGACCTGAAGTTTACATGCACAGAGTTGCTTCTGTTCTCGGGATTTGAGATGGCTACTCCTCCGTACTAAGTAGACTCGGACTGTGACAAGGTCATAGTACTCGGGCCCCCAAAGCCCGCTGCCATAGGTACCTCCAATCTAAATTTTGCAGTTGAAATTCGATTTAGTGCTTGTATGGACGAAAATGCACGATGATTGTCTTGATGAGCTCTATGTGGCCGTACAGGCCCGGTATCGAGATCTGTAATCCCATGGACCCACTGCCCTCTGTTACATTCCTACCTAACTTTTGCAATTTTAGTCGGATTTAAGCGGAAAACCTACGGACTATCCAATCTACTATCCAACTCGTACCTATTACCGTGTACTCACTCTGGGGTATGGTACCAGGGGGGAATATGCAGTGATGGTGGGAAATGTGTGGTGACGACGTGTCGGCGGAATCAGCGTTGTCTATTTTCTTCATGGCTCTGTGTGGGAAGGTGGTGTGTTTCACTACGTGCCCGTACGGCCCAACATACACTGAATGCGAGGCAAGATCCATTGAAGGGTCGCGGCGAGGGGGGGGGGTTTATAGGAATTCCGGAAGATTGCCAAGCTACCTATCGGGCCGGAACTGCCAGTGTGAATCGGGAACTATCGGCATGTGCGAATGTCAACACACTCCATTGGCCGGGTCCTCTCTCTAAACCCTGGCAGCAAGTACATACATATGTAAGTACTTACTTCGGGATTGAATGGGACTGAAGTTCCACGGGATGGGACGGTTTCGGGACTGATCCTCTCGGTCCCGAGATTATCCCGGGACCAAGCCCAAGGTCGATATAGTCATTATATGGTACGGGTTCTGACAATCTCAAGCTTTGTTTGGTCAATATAAGTTCTTCGGCTAGCTAGTAATTTATAGTCCCAATCAAGCATCTACACCTGCGTATTAACAGATTAGGTGGATCATAGTATAACATGTTGGTATAGTCTCGGAACTCCTATGTTGGTGGGGAAAATCATCATCAATCACTCACCTTCAAAAAATTGCCATTACCCACCACCACCACACGCACATCACAACCAAACTGCAACATAGTTTTAAAGAGATCAATTATATGTATATACCAACTTATCAACTATCAACTATATTACAACAAACTCAAGCCCCACGTTCCCATGCCATGTCATGTCAATACCAAATCATCATCATCACCAGCGCTCAGACATAACAAACCACAACACACACAAACTTCCACAAACTGTAGCACTACATACTCCGAAAACCGCCTTAGCAAAGAAGAGAAAAAAAAAAAAACCAACGCCATGGTATGATATCGTGACGCAAAACTCCCAAACAAACAACGGTTTAGTAACAGACGCCATGCAACAATGGTACAAATCGCTCGCTAGTCAAGTCCATTAATTTTCGTAAGAATCGAACGATACCGGGGTAGCCGTGAGTGGTGCACGCAGCCGCTGAGGAAGATGCACGACTTCGGAACTCTATTCGCCATCGTCATCGACCCGGTCGTTGTTAAGCCATCCTTTACTCCGTTCCACTGCCCTTTGCCAATTAGTGTACAACTTCTCCCTGGATGCTTCTGTTGTCTTTGGCCAGAATGTTGACCGGTCGTTTCGGTTGATTCCTTTCAGCTCGTCGAACTCCTTCCAGACATCCACTGCGAACCCTGCGGCAATTGCTGCTCCTAGAGCTGTTGTCTCCCGCATCTGAGGTCTATCGATTTCGAGGCCTATAATTGGATAGGTCAGATCATGCTGGATGTGGAGCAAGGCATCAGAGTATACCCAAAATATCGGCTTGTATCTGTAACCATAAATTTAGCTTTCAGGCGCTCCTCGTACGACACGGGAATCGGGGTCTCACCTGCATACACACATCGGAGTTGCTCATCCCTCCATCGACACATAGTGCATGTAATGCGGTTCCGCTGTCCCTCTCCATTGCATCCAGGATGGCTCGTGTTTGGAAGCATATGGCTTCGATTGTCGCCCGGGCAATATGGTTCTTAGTGGTGAACTGTGTCATGCCAACTATCGTACCGGTTATGTCAGCCCTTGTGTCATATGAGTTTTGGGTAGGCGGAAACGCGGGATTACTGGCGTGACACTAAAGATAATGCCACATCCCAACCTCCGGTTCAGACTTACAAATGGTGCCAAGTGCGTCATCAATCCAGTACGGCGCGAAAAGACCAGAGAAAGCGGTGACAAATACGACCCCACCGCTATCTGCAAGGTTGTCAGTAGGACAACCTACTCAAATCGAGTGATCTATGTACCTGGAACATTTGATGCCAACTCCCCAATCTCGTGAGAATGTTTGATCATGCCAAGGTTGTCCCTTAGGAACTTGACGGCGGATCCGGCAACGGCGATCGATCCTGTAGTAGCGGCGGGGGCGACGTCAGTTTCTGTTTGCGTGGAGATTGACATTGGAAACACGCTATGAAGTCACGGCGTGAAGATTATCGCTCAACGCGAAGATCGTTTCGGGAGCGGATACCTTCCAAAGCATACACTGGCTTCTGGCCTTTGAATGCATACCCGACGGTCGTCAAGAGGCCATTTTTAGATATCACTGGTTCGTGGCCAGTATTGTAGAGCAAAAAACATCCAGTACCGTACGTATTTTTAGCCATTCCCGGACTGAACGCGCATTGCCCGACAAGCGCCGCGCTCTGGTCACCGAGACATCCGGCAATCCGTGTACCCTTTAATGCACCTTCCGCCAGTACTCCGTACGCATCCGGATCAGAACTGGGGACGATCTCTGGTAGGTTGACACCCCTGACTCCAAACCAGTCCAACAAAAAGTCGTCATACTCAAGGGTTCGGATGTTGCAGAACATGGTTCTGGAAGCATTGGAAGGGTCTGTGACGTAGCGCCCTTTCCCAACACCGCCTGTAAGGTTGTAGAGTAACCAGGTATCAACAGTTCCGAACGATAAGCGACCGGCCTTGTGTGCGGCGGCTACTGCAGGTACATGTCGAAGCATCCATAGCAGCTTTACCGACGAGGGGTATGTAGACAACGGTAGACCACAAAGCTCAGGGAGCTTATCAGCACCTTCCCGTTTGCGAAGTTCGTGGACGAGTCGCGAGGTACGTGTGTCAGGCCAAACAATTGCATTGTGGAGAGGTTGGCCAGTTTCTGTATCCCACACGATCTGCGTCGAAACATGAGCCACCCGAATTTTCAAAAATAGAAAGGGTTAAAGCACGAACAGTCGTTTCCCGTTGATTCGTTATCCCAATTGCCTTGATATCCTCCAGACAATATCCCTTCTCTTGAAACTGCTCCGCTGCACGTTCTATGCATAAATTGACACTCTTCAGTAACTCGTAAGGGTCATGTTCGATCCATCTGCCAGACAGGGGGGAGTTCCACCATCAGTTCAGTCCAAGCAATGGCAAGTTCGCAGGAAGTCGGTGTCAATTACCCCGAGTGCGGATACAGCTGCTCAAACTCGACTTGGTGGCTTGCCTTGGGCATTCCCGAGCCGTCGAAGATGAGAAACCTCGAGGATGTCGTACCCTGGTCGATAGCTGCAGTGAAAGTTCCACGCTTCTTCTCCGCACGCTTGACACTGTCATCGGTCTGGGCGAGTTTGGCTGGTGCTGCGGTGGTGGCGGCGGCGGCGGCGGTGGTAGTAGAAGAATGTCGTACGAAAGACGATTGACGGCGCGTGTTTGCAGCCTTGGACTTTGATAGTGAGGAACCCATGATGAAGTCGAGCAAAGGATTGGCGGCACCGCAGATGCCAGTAGCGATGGCGGAGGTGAAGTGTGTGCGACAGGCGATTGGCTTCGGCTTGGTAGGGAAGCACACAATCGCTCTGCGCAGAAGTAGGAAAGCAATGGTGAAAGAAAAGAAGGCGACGCGACCAGGGAGGTCGCACCTTTTTGAATGGGGGAAAAACGAGGGTGTGTGGTGGGAAGCACGAATTAATTCCACAATAATGTGATAGGACCGATAGTACAGACGGATAAGTGTGATGCTGGGTGAGGGGTAACTCGGTGCAGCCAAAACAAGGAAGCTCGTCGGCTGGAGGAGAGGTTGGGTGGGTGGTGGGTGGGACGGAGATGCAGCGTTGCGACAGGAACAGAACAAAAACAAGCATGTGCAACGACTGCGTGTCAATCATGAAGAGACGTAGCAACTCGATGCCTGTGCTCTTCTCAATTGAATCGAGCGTCTGTCAATTCCAATCATCTTGGATTCTCCATCTCAATTCCTCAGCACTTACATTTCCCTTCGATGTAAATCTGAAATTCTGCCCCCGTAGCACTGCGCCATGGATTAAGGTTGATCCGATAGCTGGGCTCCCCCATATCATATGCCAAGTAGCTCTGACGCCTCGCACCCCATCAAACCGAGTGTCCGAGTAAGCTAACCGAGCTGTCCGCACTCCTCACCATCAATCAAATCCCTCAACCTTCACTCCTATACCCGCCTCCTCCGCAATCCTCACAACCTCTCTCCCAACCACCAAATCCATAAGCCCCATACCCACACATTTAAAAACACATATCCCAGTGACCGCCTCACCCTTTGCCAGCACCGTCCCCAGCTCCACCACATCATCCCGCCCTAACCCCCCCTGTATCAACTCCCCCGCCTCCTTCAAACACGCCTCAACACTATCCACCACGACCGTGACTCCCTCCCTCTTCAACAACTCCGGCTCAACCTCCACCATATCCGGCGTATAACTCCCAACCAAACTCACATACGTATCCTCCGTAACCCACTGCATAGGAAACAACGGTTCCTTCGCAGGCGTACAACAAAACACCGCATCCGCATTCTCCACCCAATCCCTCAACTCCTCTTCATTCCCATCCTTCCTCCCAAAATGGTAAAAAGACCCGCCCATTAAATCCCCCGGCATCTTATCCCTTACCTCCTTTCCTGTCCCCCGCCCAACAATCATCACCTCCACCCCCTCAAACCCCAACTCAAACAACCTCGCCGCCCACACCGCCTGTTTTCCCGTCCCAAACACCACCGCGCTTCTTACCCGCATCCCCGCCGCATGCCGTGCGCGGAGTAAAAGCATGGACACAAGCGCGGTACGGAAGCCGGTGATTTCTTCGGCGTGCAGGATTGCTTCCAGTTCACCGGTGGTGGCGGAGAGGAGGGTGATGTTCCCTTTTGGGGGGTGATCGGGAGAGACACAGATTGTTTTTATAGACGTTGTGTTGTCGTAGGAGCAGGGCATGAAGAGGGTTGTTGTGTTGCCGACTGTGAGGGAGGTACGGAGGGGTTGTTGGATTGGGGACGGGGAGAGGGAGAAGGTTGTTAGGGCAGTGGTGAGGGAGGTGTTGAGGGTTGAAATATACTGGGGGAGCAGACTTTTCAGGATGCGTTCTTTCATTTGGGAATTGGTTAGGATTAGAGGCATTGTGGGTTGTTGGTTGGTTGGGGAGGATTTGGGGTGAAGGAGGAGGGAAAGGAAAGTTGAGATGTGATGGGTTAGGGCTAAGGAAGAATGGTCGTGATGTAGCGACAGATGAGGTTGGGACGGCCACCCCAAAAGAATACTGTAGGTACGGGGGTGAAATGACAGACTTGACCAAAGTACTGAGGCAAAATGACAAGACGAAAGTTTGCGGTTTCGCCTGATATTCTTCGTTACTGGTATGGGTATCATACTTTTCACACAATCTCCAAGTTCTTCAACTTCTATAATTGTACCCACCGCCCTTGCACAGCGACTCCAGAATCACTTCGTAGTCATGAATGTTAGGGACCGCTCTCATATATCTTTGCAGCGTTTTTCCAATCGATCCGAGTCCAAGTGACAAATGACGGTACCATTTGGCATAGGTACAGGCCCCAAATTAAATGACAGTCTGCAACTCGGTACCAAAAGCGCGGATGACGGATAACGTCCCAACCTCATCTGTTGCTACAGTAAACTGAAGAAACCGCCACGATTCAGGACAAATCTTTAAACCACCACCCACTGCAGCCACTTTTTCCTGGAGATAAGATAAGCAAAGCAAACCATAGGCTCTGCCGTAGACGCATCAGAAATAACACCAGCACCCGTCTTCCTTCCAGTAAAACCCCAAACCCCCAAAATCCAGGCCGACAACATCTGTAGCCGCGTAACATACGGGTTACAAAAAGCCTGTAGATAGATAGCTGCCTGGTTTTCGACGCGCAACACCTGCGTTGCGTCACCCGGCCCCCTTCCCTTCCGCATCAAAAAGAAAAAAAAGAAACGTTGAGATATCCATATGCAAGGCGGATCAGGCCGTTGGGGAGTGGAAGGGGGTGGTGCACGAACGAATTCGAAACGGTACCTACATACAAATTACAACAGATTAGCGGATAGCCATGGGATCCGAATATTCCTTCAGGCCTCGCCTCCCCCTAGGTCTTCATGGGATAGAGTAAAATTTCTCATTCTTATCCATCCAGAATTGACCACTCCCCACCCATGCAAGGTTACTCTACAATGCTGTGCTGCTACTAAGTAAACTTTCCTATAGCCAGGGATTGTTTCTCTCGCGCGAATCTACTCGCTCTGCTCACGGACTGACTCGAACTCTCAAACTGACTGTATTCCACCCACCCACCAAAGCTGCAACGCCACCGTGAGAAAGATCGATCGAGCCACCCCGTCGCGTATCTCCATCGATAGGTAATTAATGACTATTCCTTCCTGCTGCTGCTGCTGCTGCTGCTGTGTTTTTTTTTTCGGTGAGCCCCAAAAAAAACTCCCCTTCACTGCCACCCCATGGGTTACATACATAGAGTACCAATTTTTTTATGCGTTAATGGGTTAATGGGGCGTATAAAATGTGTAACAAAACGGATGACTGGTCATGACAATTTGTTTTGAAATCGAATTTCATCATTTAGCGCAGCAGTCGAAACGGCAGCGGCCTAATGATTCAACAGAGCTCCGGATCCCCCCGGGCCTCTTCTTTGGATTTTGTCACCACTGGATTTGAAGACTCATATCATGAATTCTAAAGACGGATGCATGGATTTTCAGAGAAAAATTGGATTTCTGATTTAAACTACCTGCACTGCTGCAGATCTACCCCCAAAACCCCATCAAAAAATAACAAGACGAAAGAAGTAAGAAGAAAGCAAATCATAAGAAAAACGTCACAGATGGGCAAGAAAACTAACAGTACAAGTTGCAAAAAAACCAAAAAAATCCCCCGCAAAAAAAAAAGACCAATACAGAAACAGTACAAGTACATAGAGCTCGGTAGACTAAGCAAAAAAATAGCAATTCCAAAACTTTTCCCCCGCATCATGTTCTTTTTTTTGCTCGTGATTTCTGATCGCCTAGCTCATCGATATAATCCCCATTTGCTTTTCCTTCGATTCAAACCGCGGATTTCGTACCCTCTCCCCTCGGGGGGGGAGGAATGCCTTCATCGATGTTTCGAATTCGATGGCCCACATCGTGAAAATATATGGTATGTACAGCTGATCATTATAAATTTCTCAATCAAGCAAGCATCTCGAGTGCGATTATGCCGGAAATCGAACGGGTGTCGTGGGGATTGGGGGAAAAGGTTGATATGAATGTTTTGCGAAGGGGGGGGGGGGGGGGGGGGGGGGGAAGGGGCCGAATTGGTTCGGCCATTGTTGTATTAATTTTCCGTATATCTTAAGGAGTCGTAGGAGGAGGAGTGGGGATTTCAGGATGGATGTATATGACTCGATCACCGGTGAGAGCGGGAGTTATACGAAGAGCCATAAGAAGTTGCTCCATAGGTATCAGGAATAACCTGGCCTATGGTGTAAGAAGGTCGGCCATTATTATTCGAGGATGAAGAGGAGCGAGAGTATCCCGCTGCATGTTGAGGGCAGGTATGGCCGACCAGAAGAGTTCGGTCTTCAACATGATGTCCTGGAAGTCCGTATGCTCCACACTGATCAACACCGTGTACGTAGTAGACGCACCGGCAGACTGCGTAAATCTCAATCACACGATAACACATTGTTGCTTGATGTTGGTTTGGTTGGTGCTTGTTGTGAGGAGGTTTTTTGTTGGGAGGGAAGTTTTTGTATGTATGAAGTTGTTGTTGTTCTAGGTGATAAGGCGGCAGATGTTTTGAAGAAGCCTGGTTGGAAAAAGTGGAACTCGAAGTTGTTTATATGAAAATAAAAACTATAAAAGTTGGATATGTAGATATGTGAACACCGAAGGTTGTGATTGTGAGTGGGATAGTGAGGTAGAGTGAAACCCATAGAACTGGAACATAGACGGGTATATATAATTCTAACCATGCGGAGGAAAGTAAGGTGAGGACGGTGAGTAGCAAAGCGGGCATTACTCGCGCTCGCCTTGATGCGCGCAGAGCCCGCACAGCCATTTCGGTCTAAGTCATCCATTGATGAGAAGGTCACTCACTCAGTCTGATGGGTTAAGGCGTTAGAGGTACTAGCGAGTGTGACATTAGACGTTCATCCGAACAAGCGACCTACTACACCGAAGTTTGCGGTCCAAAAATTGCTTGAGTTCAGCTGGCGGTCCGCACTTTGTTGCATTATGCCATGCCCCAGGGGGGGTCTCAGCTTAGAGGTGCAGGCGGGGGAGTGAACCACCTCCCTTGCTGTCAAATGATATCAGAACCGAACAAATTAATTAGACTCAAATAAAGCGAGCAATGGTACTCGGGAACGATGCATTAGTGTGTGAATGTTACATACAACTAAAGATGGATATTCGGATTCGAGGCTCAATCCGTACTCTTCACGCTCTAAGCCTCCACATAGCGAGCTCACTTCATTTCCATGCCCTCGGCGGTTGATGCTATTCAGTTACCATTCAGTCGCCGTCCGAAAACCACTCAGTAGCACAGAGAGACAAGATACTCAGCTCCCTTGCGAGTCTGTCGTCTGCTCCGCTTTGTGTCTTTTTTGTTTGCATGGTCAAGTGGAGACGAGGGGTGGTGGGTTTGTGGTTTGTACCTGCATAACGGAGCCATCCACCATTCACTACCTTCAGATGCAACTGCCGCCGAGGAACCGTTTTGCTGGCTGCCGAAATTCTCACGTTTTTGGCAGGGGTGCCATTGTCCAACTGTCTTTTTTTAAAGTACGTGCATGAGACGGCGAGGAAAATGTCACAAGGCTACTTCACAGCCCCGAACAAGAGCCAATCATTAGCTGAACATCAATTGTCCTGATTAGGAATCGCTGTCAGCTACAATACCCGGGTTGGGGTCATTTAGCTGCTATCCCTGAGAACGCCTAAGGAGGCGTATCACCAAGTCTGGTAAATTTATCGCGCTGAATGGTGCATAAAATGCGTCGGTCCAGGTACTTGGTACCACTCTGCATAGGGCTTGCAGGATCTTGCGCACGGCCGTTGCTAGATACCGGTTTTTGTCTGATCTTGTCCTGACTCAACTCCGAGCTTCATGCTCGACGGACCTTTCGTGCGCTCAATTGTGAATAAACTTGTGATGCAGCCTATCGGCGGTTTCTTCACATTGCTGCTCACGTTGATAGCGTTCCTTCGTCTCTCGCAAGACTACTGCAATCAGTTGCTGTGTTTCAGAGAACACATGGGGATCCGCCTAAGAGTACCGGACTCCCGAACCCGGGTGCCCGGTATCAAATCCCTACAAACGATCTCTGTTTCATGTGTGCATTTAGGGTTTGATTGACCGCGGCCCGCAGTCGAGCCGCAATCTTGTCGTCAGTTCGACTCACCACGAATGAATGGACTTTAAGCTTCCGTCCGACAAAAGTTGTCCGTCAGTCAGTTATCGCACTGCCTGTCTCTGAGATAGAAACGAATTCGAATTTGAATTCGAAGTGCACCTTGTGAAATCAAACGCGACACAGGTTCCACTAAAGACCGCGCCCATTTGCGCCAATGACTGGCTCTCCGATGAGGATGTTTACTGACTTAGTATCTATCAATAAACCCGACAAGAAACTCACAAGACTAGTAGAAACCGTGCCCTACCAACCAGCAAGAACCTTGAGAAAAAAGTCATGATGATGCGTAAAAAAAGCTTAGCCCACTTACCAGAAAGGTACATAGGTACCAAGTAGGAATACCTTGGCCTCACGTTATTTCCTCTCGCGCTTTCACTCACTCGACCGTTGTTGCGGTCAACGCATCGCCGGCTACGTTAATCACACAATGCTGCCCTACCTTCCACCGTATCGGGGTCGCGGCTAAGATGGCTCACTACTCACTCACCGCTTGAGGCCCACCATATTGATAGCCGCTGTGACAACTTGGAAGTACGATAATAGTAATTGTTTATTATGACATTCTGATGTGACAACTTCCAGTCACTGAGGCCTGAAGATTCGTAGCCTAGAGTGATTTAACTATCGATAACTATAGCCCCCAAAAATAATGCCATTGGTGGTAGAACTTATCATCTCACTCACCGCTCCAATCTGAAGATACAATTCCTTCGTGCAATGTTAGTCGTATGCAAAGTTCAGTCTCAGCCAATCACGCCTAACCAATTCGAAGTTCCAGCTGAGTGGGCCACAGTTCACGACGCAGGCACCATACAGGATGCAGCAACACTTGACCCCACGCAGCATGGGGACAACCTGGATACGCAATTCATCCCCATCACCCCATTTCACTTCTTCCAGACTTTTTTTCTTGCTCGTTTGAACCCCCCCAGTCAACAACTTCAATTCGACTTGAAGTTGTATTCCGGCTCGGACGGATGAGTAAGATCAATTGTCGTTGCGGAGCTGAGCGAAAAGATCGCTATGTTCATGTTCACATCGACAGGCGTCCCCGCCCGTCGACTGTAAATGTACACAACAAACACAGCTTCGAGTGGGAGAGACACTAGCCCTCGGTGCGATCCGGCGCGACTGCTCGGTACAGAGGATAGAGTGGGGTGTTGATCATGAGGTATTACTCTACTGCGGATCATTCATACACGCATGCGCCCGCTGAGACTACCTAGCATAGTCTACATATTACAGCAGCAGCATCAGTGTTAGTCGACTCTTCTCAGTATGATACAAAATCCCCAATTGCTTGCCTACGATGCGGTCTCATGTAGCTAACAGGGCTGCAGATACATATCATCCTAAGCTTTCGTATGTCAGCATTTAGTGTCCGATTGGGGATATGATCCGATCATGAAGGCGAAGTACATACATGCTTCTCTCTTCAGTTTTGTCCAGTTCGCCTCTGGGTCATCATTTTTCTACTTCCTCGCTTGAGTTGCCACTTTTTGGTTCCTGTGCTTCGGGATGTTTTCAACGATGTGTGCACGACATTTCTTGTTTACCACGGGTTTTGGGATGCAAATGGGGTTTTCTTCCATTGTCAGTGTATTTGTTGGGGGTATCTATGATATGTGGGATTTCCTTTACCAAAGTTTGACTGAAGTCGCGGCTAATCTCTCGTCGATTAGAGCATGGCTATTGGATCTTCTTCGCTATCTCTGAGCGTCTGGATCTATCGAATCGTATTGAGAGAAGCGGCCAGAACCACATCCACTCGTGCAATGGAAAGACTAAGTCTAGGTCTAGACAAATCCATTGATCGTTGGAAGGTGACTCTATCCTTACCAGACTAATTCCCATAGAACCAAAAGACATGGAAGTATCCACGGCATGCACGGGGGCTTCAAATGCATGGCCGCTAAGTTATTCCATTGACGTTTCCGTCAGGTTTGTTGATCAGGGCTGATTCATGGGTGAGCCCAGCAAACCTTCACATATTCTACTCAGGCTTCCATAATATGAGGGCAAGACTCCCATGCCCACCCACTGCGCGCTACGAAAGATCACTAACTCGATGTCTGAAGTTATCGCTAAGTCCACCAAGCTAGTCGGTAGCACATTCACTCGTTGCACTGCATCACCATAGCACGAAATAGTCATTCAAGAGCGTTTGATAAAGCTCGGCGGTCCTGCAGTACTAATAATTACCAAGTAGGGATCTGAAGGAGTGTTCAATGCTATTACGCAGTGTGACAAAAGTCGGACTAAAGCACCAAGTACAATTACGCCACATTGCATGCAGCTTCTCGGTTGTTACCTCGATGTCCCCATTCCGAAAGTCGGAACTGGCGAATAGCAGCAATGCCTTCGGGCCTGGAGAGGTAGATAAGACGATCGCATTGACTGTTCCTAATCGGCCGGTCCAAACCGGGTCTGGTCTGGTGGCAAATAACCGACTGGACTGTAGCCCCTGGGACCTGTAGTCCACTGCGAAGGAAATCAATTCTGGAAATCTTTGTGGTATGGTGGGTTCCTACGACATGTCGCCTACTCCATTGCACTCGGACTTCAATCAACCTAGTCCCAAGAAGTCTGCCCGGTCCGGTCATTGCAACTATGGCCCTGTTTACTGGACCGGGCTTGCCCATAGCACACATCCCCCGGTCCATGGCGGACCGGACCGGGCCATTGGGAAAACTGACCCCTCCTCCCCTCTCCCCTCTCCCCCCACCATCCACCATCACGGCTCTCGTTCTATTAAAAAGCCTTCGGCATCGTGGGAAGTTTTGCGTCGGATTGAATCATGCCGAAGCTACACCCACAGAACTGTTTTTCGGCAGCTTGATGTTGTTTTCTTCATGCAACTTAGCGTGATAATTTCGACATCAAGGGATAGTCGGTAGGTTTTCTGGTAAGCTAATGTGAGATAATCGACTTCGGCCAAGACACAGAATGGGCCCGGAATTCAGTCCCTCGTTCTGGCACAAGTATTTAAACTTGCTGTAGATCTGGTGGTAATCCGTGGTTGCGGGAGAGCTAGAAGTGGGCGGGGCGGGGAGCGGCGCGCCCGATACTAACGAGTGACCATCCATGATACTTATCCGTCCACTCCTAAGCCATCCTTCGACCGGTGTGTGTATCAACCTCTTTTGCACTTTCGGTATATCAGGGCGAATGAGCATCTAACTACAGTACCGCCCCCTTGCGGCGCAGAAACTTAACCGCCATCCCTACAATAAAGCCGAACCAAAAGCCGTTCACGGAGCGCTTGTCCTAAGCAAGAAACTACCGAGTTCTCCTCCCCCACGCGAACCCTCTTCTTACTCTGGTTAACATCTCTAGCTAGAAAGATAGGTGGTCGCCGCGCAAGTTTCCGCAGAAGGCACATATTCGGGAGCGGACAGGACGGGAGAAAGAAGGAACTGGTACGTATCTCCCTTATTTATCGCGCATGATGATGGCCGTGAGGATGAAACCGCTTTTACGGTCCCCTGCTCGACGGCGCAGGAGGCGGATGTGGCCGTGCAGCAAAGCGCTGACTTTTGAGTGGCTCTCCGCACCTAGTCGCCGGGAAATGAGGCGGGTAGGTGGGTGGGTGAAGGAAGGGGGTCACAGGAGGCGGGCGCTCGTGGAAATAAAGCATTTCGAGGGGTACACAGTAGAAGTCATCTGCGCTTTGCGACAGACCAAAGGGAGCAATTAGCTTATGCCCAATCGTAGTGGGCGCGCTGCTGGTTTGGGCGAAGGGAAGTGCACTCGGTTTTGTGAGGGGTGCGGTGAGGAGACGTAGTGGGTGGGGTGGGGAG
>MU122092.1:2107782-2245961 GCA_014904905.1 Wilcoxina mikolae CBS 423.85
GAGGAGCTGCTGCTGGGTGAGCGAGGAATCCGGAATGGAATGGGTGTTTGGACGGCATCAATGTGGTGACCGCCGAACGTCCGCTCTTCCCCCTCCTTTCTCGCGCCCCCTCCCCTCCCCTCTCTTTCTCTCGTTCTTTCTCTCTTTTCTTTCTCTTCTCTCTCTCCCCCTCTCTCGTCACTGTCGCTGTCCTGCGTGAACCTTCCCATAGACGGACCGCCTACTTATACTTGCTTTGCGTACATCGGATTTCTATCGTCATCTCCCCATCCGCCCACCTTTTGAATGTTTCGGACCGATTGATAACACTTTGTTATTTATTGCCCTACTATTTTGGTCGCGTCCGACCATTTTCTTCAGTCTACCGATCGAAGTTGCTGCAGAAGGATTCTGGCCCATAGCATTCCCGATTGCAATTTCGATTCCGACCGCAGGTGCAGAGCGCGCGCACAAGTGAATTAGAAGAAGGGGAAAGAGAAGACGAGACAGCTTCTCGAACAACTTAACTGAAAAAAGGTTCCTCCATCACCATCATCCTCGTTGCGCCATCCCCATCCCTATTCTCATCCCATACCCCCCCCCCCCCACAACACTACACTTCGTACACTACAACTACACTCGGGCCTGAGACCGAACCACTATGGCCGCGCTGGAACCCAGCCCGCCACCTCCACTTCACCATCTCAACCGATCGACTACACCTACTACCACTATCACGGTCGCCGCGCCCTCGAGTCCGTCTCTTGTTCTACGCGAAATACTTTCGCCGTCGAACTCCCCCGCATCGCCCTCTATCTCGGCGAAGCTGCCACTGTCACCCCCCGTTGTCGCTTCTTCGTCGTCGCGCGCCTTGTCCGTTCCGGCTTCTCCTCCCCCCACTACAACCCCAACTGCAGCCACTGCACCTTCTGCCTCGACGCCTGCCATCGCTGCTATGAACGCGACCCTCGCGGCCCCGACCCCCGCTGCCGCGAACAGTAACAACGGTGCTACTCCACCGACAAAGAAGGTCCTGGAGAGGAACCAGGCATGTCTCGGTTGTCGTCAACGAAAGCGCAAGTGTGACGTGAGTTTTACTCTACTACTTCTACTACTACTGGACGCGTCTCGTCGGTGTCGAAATTCTCGGTTACATCATCGCTAACATAATTACGAATGTATAGGGCGGAAAGCCAAACTGCGGTGCGTGTGAGCGACTCGAGCGACAATGCGTTTACACTCATAATGCCGTTACCAAGATCCACTCCAGCTCCCACTATCGAGGTAATTTCTCTACTCCTACTGCTGCTAAGTACGAGCCAGGAACAAGCCTGCTGACTCGATCCCGACCGCGTAGACCACCACCACCCCTCGCTTTCAAGTAGTAATACTCGTCCTTCGGTTGGTCCGAGACCATCTTCCTCCCACGACTCGCCGTCGATTGCTCCGTGCGGAAACTCGTCCACTCCGAGTCTTGTTGTCCCCAACATAAATCGGCCCTCCTCAAGTACAATAACTGGGGGAAGCGGGGGAGGTGGAGGGCCGGGAGGGGGGTTTACGCCTGTCAACGCGGAGGTGGGAGGAGTGCGATCAGCGCGCCCATCACCGCCGAGTACCGCGACGACGCGACTATCCCCTAATCTTGCAAACGGAATCAACGTCTATTCCAACCCACGAAAACGCTCCTTCTCGTCTCTGGAATCATCACCAGCTACCGGTGTCCACCATGTCGGCAACAGCAATAGCAACAGTCATCCCGTGGAATACGATGCTACCTTCGCCGTACATTTTCTGCAGGCATCGCAGTTCGCCGGTCTCGGTCATATTGACATTCCAGGCCTGTCCCCCGAAGATTCGGTGGCTCCGGAGGATATGCCAGAGTTAACAGATGATGCTCTACCGCCGGAGGCGCTAATGCAAGAACTGTTTAACCTTTTCCTTGAGAAATGGCACTCGATCCTGCCGTGTCTTTACAAGAAACGGGTTCTTGCCGATATAATTCCCGGTGGCCCCTTAACTCAGCCAAATACTCTCACGTTCGCAATCCTTGCACTCGCTGGTTACCTCCACCCTAACCCAGGTGTCAAAGCGGCTTCTCACAAGTGGGCCTTGCTCGGAAAGGAGTGTTTCGACCGCTCAGTTCTCGAAGGGCGGTTTTCGATGCAGGCGGTACAAGGCGGGATCTACCTTTGCTTGCGCATGTTTGGGCTGGCACAGATGTCGCAAATGTGGATATTCCTCGGTTCGGTGTGGAGGATGTGTCTTCCCCTTGGCTTTCACCACATCGACTCCAATACCTTCAGCTACCATAGAGGATTTCTTCCGGAGCCGCGTAGTGAGCTGGAAATTGAAGAGCGCAGGAGAACAGTGTGGGCGGTTTACATACTCGATCGCCTGGCCAGCATCTCCGTGCCGTGGACTATGTGTGTCGTCGACTCGGAGTTCTGCGTGAACTTTCCCGTTTCGGAGGAGGTCTTTCAGAACGGTTCAATGGAGGTATGTACTACCATCTCCACGTCTTCCCTGCAATTTCTAACAACAGTACAGAACGTCGAACACATGATCATTGACCCGTTCCCCAATACATTGGACTCACTCCTGCCACCAACAATGACGACTGCGCATGCTTCGAACGCACGGGATGCCTATCAACACCTCTGCAAGCTCGCCGTGCTCCTCGGTCGCATTCTCTCATACACGCGGTCTACACGCTCTTCCGAGGAGTTTGACAACCTTGATGTGACACTGACCCGATTTCTCTTTAACATTCCCAAGCCATACCGTTCCATGATCGGCGTCTCGTCTGCAGAGCTCCCAACGGTTTTGCTACTTGGCTGCATTATGCATGCCTGTACTATATTCCTCCACAGTGGGGATGGTGGTGGTGATGGCGCGGAACGCAGCGTGAAGGCCGTGGAGAACATACTCACTCTGCTCAAGAACGTCTCTAGTTCGATAGATCCCAACGATGATAGAGTTCTTGGAAACCCACTTCTGGGACCGACTCTATTGTTAGCGGCGAGGATACTCTGTGAAAGATACTTGGAGGAGGGTGGCTCAGCCGGAGGAGGGGCCACTTTCAGCAAGGTCGAAGTTTTGTTGGGCACCCTGGGGAGGATGGAGGAAGGGTGGCCCAGGTTGGCGGGATTAATGAGGTCCATGATTTTTGAGGATCTCAGGAGGAACATAGGGGTAATAGGATAAGTCGTGGGTGGTAAGTAGATGCGTACTCTCGCGGGTTTTGTCTGTTATTGAGATTTTTGAGGGATCTGTACTACTAGATTCGATGCTTTTTCCTTCAGTCGATTTCCGGAGCTTTGCTGGGTCTTTGTATGGGGAAACTGGTGTTTTCTGCTTTGGCTATACGTCGTCATGATGCGTTTTTTTTTTCTCATTTGTAGCCCTTCTATTGCGTCGTTGGGATATTGGGTTGGCTGGCTCTGGTTATTTTGTTGGTTGGTCGGCGGCGCCGGGTGTGCCATTTGGGAGTTTTTGTGCTTTTTCATTTGGCCTTTATTATTTCTTTCTTCTTCCTTCTTGTTTATTCTTTGCCCCCCTTCTCCTTCTAGTTCTGTCAGACGGCCGATCTTATTTTTTCCCTTTCTTCCAAATAATCATTGCGTTATTTTACTTATTTTACTTTGTGCTATTTCGTTTCGTTGGGGCACGGGGGTCTGGGGTATTTCTGTCTACAACTAAATAATACCTTTCTTGGGTAGGTTTTTGTCGAAGTGGATTGGAGGAGCTGGAGCTGGAGCTGGCCATGGGAAAGCTGGCTTGTATTTGTTACCTAGAATTGGTGTTATTGAAATGGAGGGAATGGATGGATTATTCCCGAGCTCTCTTTCTGTGAGCGAGTGAGTGATTCGTGTGGTCTCGTATGTGTGTAACTCCCGATTTCTTTTCCTCTTCTTTCGTTTTTCTGCTGATAGAATCTTCATATAGCACAAAAAGTTTACCATACATACGCAGCCGCATGCGCCCAGGTAGGTAGAATAACGGCGGACAATAATCAACTATACTCGAACATGTCGCGCGAAAGTGAGTAAATCAGATGACTCGGGGGTTAGGGGAACTCAAATTCTCGGCGCTGAAGCTTTTGCTAGCGACGAGAGCTCTTCCTTCCACCTTGTGAATGATGTCGCAGTGTTCTCGTGCCTAGAGTTTTTCGCCTCGCTCGCAAGCTCGCTCCGGGTTTACAAAGTAAAACTAGGGGATGGCAGGCGAGATCAATGCCCGCAGCGAAGAATCATCAGTAAGTGACTCTATAAGTGCTAAATCTTGGACTCTAACTGTGATAGATACCTATGGTAGGTAGCGACCACCTTTGCAATTACCATCACTGCCACTACCTGCCAGTGGAACCCCACTACATCCATCCATTCAAGATGCTGTTAGGGAGGGAGAGCCCACAGAGCTGCCAACTGAATATTGGACTGGGCAACATGGCAAGGAGCTTCCACTGCGCATGTTTTGCTCTGGGGATCAATGGTGCCCTCTTTGATCGTCCGTACAACGGAATTACACTCAGTGCCATCGCCTTTTTGGCAAGCTAAAATTATACTTCGAAGAAGTCCCTGTGTGTCCTCGTCACCATCCAAACTGACTGCACCTCATGTACTAACTCTTGTGCAATAGTGAAAGAAACATACATATACTATGAATACGACGCCCATTCCCATAGGAGAGATTTATTTCCAGAATGACTACCCCAATGCTGGCTGCTCGTTTTCTGCTCCACGTCCATGCGGCTTGTTGCAAAGTCCTCGAGGCAAGCGGCGCTACAGTGTATGTCGATAAGATTCTCCGTGACAGGAACGAAATATCAGTTCGCCCAGCTGCATTCTCTTTGGATGTTGAAAGGTTCCCAACGCTAGCGAGGTCGAGTAGAACATTCTAGTGAGACTCTAAATCGGTACCACTATATATACCTGTGCTCTATAATATAATACTGTACCCGGTAAATTTATTTGTCCAACAACGTGGCAACCACAAAGAATTCGCGGGGCAAGATCTTTCCTTTCGCCAAAACTGCCCATGGGCCGTCACCCCCCAATTGATAAGTAGGCATGCCGTGTCACAACATATGCGAGATGGATTGAAGATCCAGCTTACCTATACAGATCACTAAGGTGACTGCATCTCCCAAGCCTCCGACACATGTAGAGTTCCCGCATTTGGAAGTGTGTCTTGTCTATCAAACCAAGCACTAATCACAAAATGCTGACCACCAGTACAGATTACAGCCTGTACAGTTATGTATGATTGATTATGTATATATATATGATAGCTGCTTTCTCTCTCCCCAAAGAACAACTTTGATCCCACTTTTGTTGTTGCCTCAGCTCAGAGCTGCAGATTCAATAATGGCAACATATGCACCTGTCCACAGCGGCCCGTCTTCACCGGAATTCGTCCCGCCAGAAGGTCTACAGAAGCAAGACTTGGTGCGTATATACATACAGCTTTCTTTTCTTCCCATCCGTGGTGGACATCGCGCTGACTTGTTTCGTAATCAGACTCTAAAACTCTGGATTCGAATCCTGAAACTTATCTCCCGCATCCTCAGTCTAGCCTGCAGGTATACTCCCCCCCCTCGTCCACCCCATCAATTCAACTAACTAACCCTCTCCCCCCCTCAAGCGGCGTGGTAATTGGCCTCTCCATCACCTCCTTCCAAATCTTCCTTTCCACCCGGCACCTCGCCCCAATCGATGGCTTCGTCCCATGGGCAAGAAACACCCCATTATGGCCGCAAATCCTCACCCTCATAATCGCAATTATCTCCTTCATCGCCGCACTAGTCGTAATCCTCGGATACCTCTTCCGCGGACACCGCGCGGCCGAGAACCTATCTCGGTACACCACGATTACCACAATCCTTGGGTTCGTCGCGTGGATTGTGATATGGGCTGCTGCGGGAGCGTCGCTGCAAAAGGTCAGGGATAATTCAAGGGGCCGGGATATGTGGGGATGGGCGTGTGCGAAGCAGACGAAGCATCATGAATTGTTTAATGATAGGATTGGGTATGATTTGGTGTGTATCATGCAGGATTGGAATTTTATTTGTGCGATTATTCATGTGGGTACGGTGGTTTTGTCGGCGGCGGTTTGGGCGTTTGCGTTGTGGAGGATTAGTGTGAGGGCGAGGATTTCGAAGGGTGCGGGGACGGGGTGAAAAGGGGGAAAGAAATGTTTGTGCGGTTGAGGTGATGGTGTTTTGTGGTTTTACGATGTTCATGTCACTCACTACTATACGGATACGAAGGCCGGTGGAGGTCATAACCAAAACTGAAACCAAGACTTGCGCACTAACTGAGCTCCCCTTTTTTTGCTAGGAGCGGGCCGCACGGAGGCTTAGCTTATTTAAAGTAGGAGCCGTCGTCTCCTCGGGCTCTCCTCTCTTTCAACATCACTCATCTTTCTATCTGTTCACATTTAGAGTATCCAGGTGGTTTTCCCTCCACATTTGTGTTTGGCAGCGCAGGCAATTGTGGTCCGTGTTGCTCTGCGTCTATTCCTCCTGTTGCATGATTTTTACCATCAGCGGTGCTGCCTACTCTGCCTCGGTTGTAATAACAGACAGATGCGCACTGCTGCCATATCTATGTGCAGTCCCAGTGGCCATGTAGATGTGTACGTGTGTCAAAACTGCGCTCAGGATTTCTGTTGCTCCCGAAGTTTTGGGAAGACTAAGCGGTGTTTATATACTCTGCGTGAGTTCCGGTGCACTGGTGGCCTGTTCAAATTGAGTCTACAGAAACAAACCTACGCTGGTGACGCGCCCGACATGCTCGCTGTCAATATTGATGTTCACAAGAGCATCAGAGCAATGTTTCCTTTAGCCGTTGGACCTACTGTAATGATGTCCGTTTCACTATCAAAAAGTTACCCACATCCCTTACCCTTAGCTAGCCTCTCGCTTGTCCACCAACCTCAATCCCCCGCTACACCCATCCACCATGACCACAACCACCAATAACACCGATGAGCTATCCTTCACTGACGCCGACTCCCAAGCAATCGTCACCTTCTGGTTCGGCCCGGACTACTCCCTAACCTCCAACAACGCTCCCCCCGAATCCCGCATCAAAACCTGGTTCCTCCACACCCCCGAATTTGCGCGTACCTGCTCGTACCACTACCCCCCTCTCCTCCTCTCCCACCCTCTCCTAGCTAACTAAAAACCTCAGTATCTTCACCCCACTCCTAACCCTCCTCACAACATCCTACACACCCACCACAATACCTACCCTTGCCACCACCCCCACCCGCGCCCTCTCCCTCCTCGTCCTCCTCTCCCAACTCCCGCGCATCATCCTCCCCGGTTCACGAGAGATATACACGCTCTACGACCCCCTTGCCTGCGCCATCGCAGCACACGCGCTCGAGCCGTCTCGGCGGTACGATCTCACGTGGAAGCACTCGCCGGCGGTGAGAATGTGGTTTTTGATGGCGTGGGGACAGAGTGAGGATTTGGCGGTGCAGGAAAGGGTGGGGAGGTTGGCGGGGGAGATGGTGAAGGATGCTGGGGAGGTTGTGGATGGGGTTTGGGATGGGGAGAGGGTAGGGATGGCGATGAATGTGTTGAGGTTTTTTGATGGGAGGAGGGAGGAGATTGGGAAGTGGGGACGGTTTCGGGAGAGGGATGAGGTTTTGGAGAGGGCCGCGGTTTGATTGGTACGGACTGTTTTGGGATACGCAACCTCCGGTTTTGGGTATGACGTCAACACCAGTTTTTGCAACCCCCCCATGCCGCCGCCGGGAAAATATTGAACGGCGTTTGCAACCCGGGCGAAGCAAAAACTCGAATGCAGCCATCCCCATACGAATGGAAAACGAGGATCGTCAATCGTTGATTATAGATTGTACAAAAGAGGATATCAAGCGGATTAAAGTTACAGTGATACCAACATTTCGAACCCACAATAACCTTTCTTTCCGATACAGATCACTCCACGCTATTCATTACATATCATTAAAGAATCAAAAGGACATCCATAAAAAAAAAAACATCGCACTAACCCATCATGTCAAACACCAATCCACCCTTTTTCCTGGCACTCCTTTACACGGCATGGCGTGTCCTGCGGTTGGCGCGATCGGGGTGTCTGGAAGCAACCAAGAAACCCATAATCGTGGTGAAGAAGAACAAGAATATCTGAATGACAACCAAGGCCACCAACGTTTTAACAACCCCAGCCTGCATATCCGGATGCTGTTTCTCTCCTTGAGCCTTCCTAACATCGATCATACTCCATGTCAACGGGTTCCTGAACCCGTGGGCGTGGTAGTTGTTTCTCAGCATAATGGCCGAGGCGAGGTAGAGAACGAAGATGATAAAGTCGAGGAGCGCGGCAACCATCTGAAGTGTAGGGCCGAGAAAGAAGATGGCCATGATCGAGAAGGTGCAAACGAAAACGGCTAGGACTGAGGCGACTTCGGGGACGATTACTTCAGGCAATACTCTGAAGTGACCTTCGCGGTACTGGTGGATCATGTACGAGCAGATGCCCATAAGGATGACGGCGAAGAACCATTGAAAGAGGCGGGTGAGCCAGGTGGCTGTTTTTTCGAGACCGCCAATCATCTTGATAGTTGTTTGTTGTTATGAACGGAGGGTCTGAGGGATTCGAGGTTCTTCTGTAGGAAGGGTAGACCGAAGATGCTTCGGTGGGAGGAGACTTGTGAGAGCTTGCCGTGCGATGGGAACGGAATGTTAAAGAGAACTAGAGGGTGTGGAAGGCCACCAGGAAATATATACGAGAACCACAGTGGCCCAGAATACCGTTAACTTTCCCATGAAGGATACGACGTCACTACAGTTCATCCTGTTGGGGGTTCTCGCCTCACAAAAATCCTTGCCCACTGGATTGTCTGATGATCAATCGCGAGCATTTGCGAATACCCATCTGCATCTTACATGGCCTGCCGATCATGCCATTGATATGAGTGGTTAGGGTTCGTAAAGTTGAAAAAGACAAGGACAAGGTTGGACATCCCCTCCCAACCCGACGTAAATCCTGAATCCGGGATGTACCTGGCGTATCGCGGCCACGCACAATTACATGCTTTTTCATTTCGAAAATATACTCGTTGCAAAAAAGCGTGCCTAACGATGTCATCAGTCGTCTCCTTGGTAACTGTAGGTAACTCGGACGGCTGTTGACTCATACGATGGGCGTATGCCGATTTCCGCGCCGTCATCAAGAAATCCGAAGGGAGAAGAAGATGGAAAGATGGGTGGAACTTTACTCCGGGGTTGGTTCGATCATCTGTTTTCAGGACTTGAACCTGGGCACACTCCATCCCTCCATACATCCATCCCTTGTCGCATTTACGAATCGACTGGTAGGTGGAGTGATTCCATCCAGTCACCTCTTCCTTCCTTCATGCACGCGCGCAAAGCCGAAAAAATGATGTCATACCACTAATTGATGGTTATAAAACCACAGAAACGGTGCGGGGTTATATTGAATTCTCAAATATTACCTATCATAGCCTGTCGCAAATCGGATCAATCGGGTCGGGCCCGAGGAAAAAAAAAAAAACGTTCGTGTTGCCTGATGCTAATTGATGTTAAATTTACCGTGGGGGGAACCCTAACCGTGACATTACTCTATAGAACGGTTGGCTGGTACCATGTGTAGAGTAGGCTCCCTGCATGAAACAAAACTGTTAACCACGAGGATAGTGGGTGATGCAAACGCAAGTAAGAGATTTGTCAGTTAGTCAATGGAGTTCCGAACCTCTAAACTCGTCGATGAATAAACCCATCCCGCTCAACAGCAAGAAGCATTGGTAGGAATGCATATGAGATTTGTCGTGCAGATTCTTTGATGATAAATAGCCAACCTCACGAGGCTCCACAACTTTTACTGACATCAGTGGCTGATCGAGAACTGTGTAGGTAGGCACCATGGTGCAGTAGTGTAAAGAGTGCGTTTTTCGGGGTGTTCACTGACCGTGACCACCAGTTCATTATGTCCTCGCATATACCTACCCAAACAAACGGCCATCTGCGGAAGCGGAGACTTTTCTTTCTTTATTTCAATGAAAGAACTGTCACTTATCTCAGGAGTGCAGCCCGAAAAACGCATTGCAATGCGCCTTTTACAGCCGGCGCTGCGGCACAATCGTACTGCAGCTGTATTCAAACATTCTTGGCATTCCTACGGTATTTAACGGGATTAAACCAGTCATCGACGACAGAATGGTGATGGGGAGGAGAAACACCAAACAACGGTCCGGAAGTCATTCTCCATCATCCTAAAAAATCGCCCTGGATATTTTCTGGGTTTGCACTCAAGAGCTTCACTGCTCGCTACTACATATGGCAGGCCAAATGGACAGAACTATTCAATTTTCAATATTGCCCGGTTATAAATTACTTGCGAACTTGGCAAATGTTGAAACTGAAGTTATCCAGGCATACATCACGTACGTCCACTTCGGCCTACTTTTCGGTACAACCTGCAAAAAAAGTGAAGGATCTCGACTCTACTCTACAGGCATTAGTATTCGCCATTCACGACAACACGGACATCTATTCTAGTCACCCTGTTTGTGGCAGCGTCGAGAGGCTGGAGGGAAGACCAGCTGCCGAGACCCTATCAACGTCATCCGCATATCAGGGGTTTATGGATTGGCTGAGGGAAATATCAATCTCTCCCTTCGTCAGGTCTCAGGTCATCCAAACAGCAAGCCATCTTGTGGGCGGTTCGGGAAATAGGTTTTGTGGCCGTTTTTTGTTTGGGTCAGTTGGTAGATATGGATGGCGCAGGAGGACTGCCGCCAATAACCTTCCCCCAAATTGCTCTTTCTAAATATCAATTAGATTATGGTCAAGAAAACGGCCAGGTTTTAGTTTCCTAGGAAGAGAGCTTACAGTGTTTCTTGCGCCACAGAACTGAAGAAAACACACACAGCTTGGAACCGAATCGGAAAAAGGGGGTTTCAAATAGCGGGTGGCGGTGTAGTGTATTGGTGGAGACAAGAAACAAAAAAATACGATGGTAAGCTGAAGTGCGCACAAAAAGCAAAAAGCAGACATGTAAAAATCCCGCGGTAGGAACTGATTCTTGTGCTGGGGTAAGGAGGCGAGGCGGGCACGGGAGGTCACTCGTCGCAGCGGAGAAGAACTGATGGCTATCATTGCCCCCCCCCCCTTTTTCCCCACTTGGTGTAACACTAAGTATTTCAAAAATACAAAAATGAAATGAATAAAAAAACAATCAATTCGTCTCCACACTTCACAAACGAAAAAGCGCATATTACATTTCGGCATCATATCCACTCCCAGTCCTTTGCAAGAGGAGGCTTTCGCAGGGACACCTAATCCCCGCCCTTCACCCATCCTCTTGATAGCACCTTACACAAAGCCTCCCTTACCTTCCTCACTACACCCTCCATCTCTCCTTTACCAACATCTACCCAGCTCCCCTCCCCAACCTCAATACACGCCCTCCTCAATCCCTCCCCACACGCCTCCCAATCCGTCAGCACCTTCGCCACATCCAACGCATCCTGTGTTCCGAGCGCATCCACGCATGTCAAAAGCTCCCTCAAAACTGCTGGTAGCACTGTTGGCTCAACGGGGCTCTCCCACTCTTTGTCCCAGATCCCGCCATCAATGGGTTCTCCGGTTGCTCTGATGACAGCCGTGAGTGCCTTCGCTGCCGTCTCTGGCGCTGTTTCACGGAGTGCATAGAATGACCTCAGTGCGGCGTAACCCGATAACTCGAAACGCAGGATCTCGGAGGAACACTCAGTTGGTGAAGAGAGGAGGTGTTTCAGCCTTGGATCGAGGTCTTCTGGTGCAGGGAAGGGAGACGATGAGAGTAGAGAACGGTGCAAAAGAGATGTAACTGTTTCATGGAGAGCCTTGCGGGCTGAGAGGTTGAGAGGTGCCGAGAGGGAAAGGAAGTGGAGGATGTCGCCATAGTTTTCGGTCGTAGATTGAAGGTGCTGGGCCCAGTTGTAGGCGATTGTTGATGCGGCTTGGGAGAGCCGGGTTTCGGTGGCATGTCTGAGAAGCTTTTCCACACGGGGGGTTGAGGTCAGGGGAAGGGATGTGAGGAGCTGTTGATGTTAATGAGTGTGCATCCAGAAGAGGACAGCGAGGAATAAAAACCTTTCCGGCGAGCTGTTTGCCGTTTTTGATTCGTGCGAGAAGGCCAACTCCGACTTCCCAACCCTCAATTTCCGCCCCTTCGTTGATCCACGTAGTACCAAAAAGACCGGAGGCATAGCGACGCAACGCGTCCTCCGCAATTTTGGCGGAGTTGTCGTTATCATTCCTTCCCATTCCCAGTACCGCGAAGTCATCTTCATCGAGACCCATGTCTCTTCCACCTGATGGATCCTTAGTTGTCGTCTCGCGCTTGACCCATCCGGCCCATCCACCAATCTCAACAACTGCAGCCGTGATAAGGGGCGAGTATTTCGCAAGCTCATCGATGAAAGTCGGATCACCAGCCATTGCGCCGCCTGCAGCGATCTCCAGGCTCTCGGTTGGGTTAAGTGGCATTTCGTTGGCAATGAGTTCCAGTACAGAGGAGAGTTGCGTCAACTGTCTTCGTTTGCGATGTACCAGCACTGTGTAATACTCGCCGGGGCCCATATTATTCACATCGATGTTGTCCTCGAACTCTTCCTCCTCATCAGCTGCGGCGGAGTCGACGTCTTTTGTCCACATCATCAAGCTAACAACCGCCTCATGCCAAATGTCTGAACTGGTAAGGATGGCATCCACGTCTCCACGCATCACTTCATACATGTTACGAAGGGCACGCGAAATCTCGCTGGGAACCTTGGCTTTCTTCGGTTTTGTGGCATGAGTAAAGCCGAAGCTACCGCCACGGTTGTTGAGAGGGTGATATGTGTCGTAATAGCTATCTTCCGTGTCATCGTCGAGAATGTCCTGGTCCGCCGAAATTCCCTTCAGTTCTTCGGAAGCCTTGAGAACTTCGCCCCTCCAGATACGCCAGTCTGCCGGAGTCCCGGGGGAGTCCACGGCTGGTTGAATTGGGGGGAAAAATTGTGATGACGGTTGGTATGCTGAGCGGCCTTGACCGGGGCACCGTGAGAGGAGATTTCTAGCCGTCCCCACTGCCGACTTGATGCTCTCTATCTCTAGGCGGGTATACCGCTTATCGTTGATCTGTTGCGCGCCAAAGGCCGGCTTGGTGACGGGAGGGGCGTCCTCGCAGAGCAAATCCCAGTTGGCGCTACGGAGCACCTCTCCGGCCTCTCGTACCTCACCGCGAAGAACCAATTGATAGACGACATCCCAGAAGTCCACCGAGAAAGCGCTATTGGGGTGGGTTCCTCGAACGGCAGTCACATGCGAGCGACTTGGGTCAGCGTGGTGAGTATACAACCACTTACGCAGCACCTCAGTTGTGTTCGCGGTTGAGTGATGCAAAGGAAGGATTAGCGATGCGATATAGTAGGCATTGTGAAGGTTAGCGTCAGCTTTTGTCTTCTTGGATTTGGGAAGGTGCTCCTGCAGCGTCGTCAAAAAGGCCTTAGAGGTCTTGCCGAGGATTTCCTGTTGACGCTCCAAAGACGGCGCAGCCGGCCGATCCATGTCCATGTCCACATCGTCGTCGTCGTAATCGTACTCGGCATCTTCAAAAGGCGGCGGTGAAATCAGCTTCGCCAATTCTTCCATCAATTCTTCAGTCCGGATGATCAGGGTTCCTGGTTCCTTCACAGATGTGCCAATTTCTTCCTTGTATGCGCGGATCTTATCAGCCGCTTCTGGTGAGTCGTCTTGCATTGTATCATCTTCCGCAAAGTCTTCTTCATCTCCATACATTCCCGTATCGTCATCCTCCTCGTCCTGAGCAGTCGGCTCCCCGCGTGAGTCGTCCTCGTAGATCCTTGGCGAGCCTCCTTCGGTATAATCATCCTCATCAGATGGAGGACTCGAATATCTACCAGGCGCGCCGCTAGGATGTGTAGGTTTAGGCGGCGACAAACCGAAGGCGCCCGGTGAAAACATAGGCTGTTTGTTGGCAGTTGACGTTGTGGTTGTTCCCGGAGGGTTGAAGTTGAAAGTAGGTTTTCCGGATCCTGAAAACAAACCGCCTCCAGCACGATTACCGCCAACCTTGGAAGATATCGACTTTGCGGCGGGAGTTACGCCGGCGAAGAGCGAGTGGTTGGTCGGGGAGTCTTGAAAGCGGTTGCCCTGGGGGGTTGACTGTGCGGAAAAGAGACCGTTGCTGGATATATTCGTTGTTGGCGGAGAGTATTGCGGCGGCTTCGCCTTTGAATCCGCGAATTGGAATAGAGGTAATCGCGAATTCGAGCTCATGGCACTATCGTTGCTGGTTCACAAATGGCGGAAGATTAGCTCAAGGGCAGCAGGTTTGAGAAAGGTCGCTGGTAGTAGTGATGGGATGGCCAGTCAGTTGTATAAGACAAATGTGTGAAGGCGAAGGCGGTGTTCTGCGGGATGAAGACGGTATGTGAGTGGCTACGGAAAGGTGATGGTGGATGTTTTTTCTGGTCGTTGATGTTGTTCGCGCATCCCTACACTCCTGCCAAGAACGCACCCCTAAAGAAGCGTAGCGTAAACGCGCAGAGCCGCAGCCGACGCCAGTCACCTGACAGCGGTGAAGCTCAGGACTTCCGGTTTGTGGTGGCTGGTGGCGACTGAAGGCGGAGACCGACGATCATCGCGTCCTTCCATCCACGAATGTTCTGCTGTTTGTGACTCCGTGCGCCTTCAAGAGCTAAGCAGACCTCATCGTATTCAATAAGAGAGCATATTGTCATGTTATTTATCGCTGGATGGAGATACTCTGTGCGGGAAGACTGGCTGCCCTGCATCGCGTCGCTTTGCAACTCACATGCTCCACTTTCAAATGACAACACCATCATGACCTGCGTTCAACCCAAAAACCTTACGGCATGATCCCACCGCTGCGTGGATAGGCAGCTATAGTATCCTCCGCGGCGCCTTCCTCATCACCTCCTCACCTGAGCAAAGAGGATGCTTTTCTCTGCTCTGGAGCGCAAACTTTCTTTCTTTTCTTTGAGCGTCTGCTGTTCATGATTCACCTGTAAAGTATCATATGCACGCACATGCACTCTACCCTACACAAGCCCTGGTTTTCGAGTTCTTGATTCGTCCGCCAACGTTGCACCACCACACCAACGCAGTGTCTAGCATACTAAGTTTTGACTCTTCAGCCACCTCAATCACCTCAAACGCAAACCCACCTTCTCCTCGTCTTCTTTCCCATTCAGCCCTAAGCATCCCCATCGGCTTCGCAAATGCTGAACACTACTGCCGCTGTTCGATAGTCTCCTCGGTTTGGATCGGTATTCACCTGACTTTGAGCCTCTTCAGCTTAGCTAGCTGGTACCTGCTTGGGTCTACCACAGCCGTCTTCCCCTCCCTTCCTGTTCCATCCCTCCCCTAACTCTTGGATACCGCCCGCGATGTTTTCGCTCCCGGGTCTTCCGCAGCAATGGGAGAAGCGACTGGTCCGATACCTCTTGCACCGGCTGGATTTACTAGAAGAACGGACATTGGGGGATCTGGACAATTTGGGAGGTTCGCTAGGCAAGAATTCGGTCTTTACTGTTAAAGATGTTGGTCTGAAAGTCGAGGTGAGGAGAATAACAGACATTGCGTTCTTGATACCATTCTAACTTGTGCGATTACATTTGTCAGAGGTTGCGAAGCTTGTTCCAGCTACCAACCCGGTTCGAGCTCAAAGAAGCCGTTGTTGGAACGATTGAAATCAACCTTCCTGCAAATCTGCTTCTATCCGGAGCAGTTGAAATACTTATAAACGATGTTAATCTGGCTGTGGAGATCTCCCCGCCTCCTGCCGACGATGCCTCCGCTTCCACCCCCTCTCCACCGCCAACGCCGCGACCGGGCGACCGGGCTCCAGCTCTAGACCCAGAAGAGTTCCCCTCAACTGCCGAAGACCTCGCCGAGTCGTTTTTACACTCTCAGTCCCAAGCTGAGCAGCAACAGCTTATGTCACTTTACGCCGAAGCACCGATGGCCGCTAGTATGATGTCATCGGCGAGCACAATTTCGGAGGATGATGACGCTGATCTGGGTGTTGGAACATCTATCGGTTTACCAACAATGTTAGCGAATATGTTTAAGGGTATTGCCGATAGGATGGTAGTGAGGGTACGAGGTACCAAGGTGTCACTCGAAGCAAATCTTCCAGAGGATAGAGGGGGTGAAAGAGTGCGTATAGATTTGGAAGTTGACGACGTAGATATTGAGGGAGTTTCGCGGAATATTAGTTCATCTACCCCAACGGAGGCACACCAGAAGCCAAGGAAGGAAGGCAAACGCCGGATCACCTTGGAGAATATTCGAGGGTTTGTTACCGCCCCAGAGTCAATATTTGGGATGGGTCTTGGGGAGGAAAGCTCTGTTTTTGGGGCCGCCTCAGAAGCGCCCATTGAGAGGGAAAACAATGATGCGACCCAGACACCGCAAAACCATCTTGACAGTATGGAGGCATCAAAGAGCACCATAAGGAATTCATCTCCCATGTGCAGCCCCCCAACACCTACACCACCTGCACAGACAGTTGCACCAAAGTCTCCACAACCACCATCGACAGCACCACCTGATAGTGACGATGGCGACGGTGTTGATCTACAGGAGAGTGTATATATTGAAAGCGATAGGTTTGCAGATTTCGATGACTCCGACGACGAAGAACTTGCCTTTGCACCACCGTCGGTGCGAGCATCTGCACGGCGCTCATTCATCAGGAATCCAAGTCGCATACTTCAAGAAGACTTCTTTGACGACAACGCGGAAAGTGAAGATAGCGAGGATGAAATCGAAGGTGGCGCTATGTTTTCCTCTTCGATACCTCAACAGCATCGGTCACCTTCTGCATCCGTTATATCAGCTGGGTTATCTCCATTCTCTTCGCCAGCGTCCAGCCCTCCTTTGGCTCAGCCTTTCGAACGACCTATGCCTCAACTGGCCCAACCCTCTATATCGCGCTCGTCATTATCTTTGAGTGATACAGATAGTGAGGATGAGATGGATCAGGAAGCTAGTAGAATACTCAGTCAGTCTACAATATTCTCCCGGAAGGAAGCAGATAGCTTGTACATGTCTGCCACGAGTGGAATGTTGCGGTCCAAATCAGAACTCAGGATACACCAGGAACATGATGGCGGAGACGACGAGACGGAAGAGGTTGATCCTGACGAGATGGACCGCCGGCTAGACTTGCTCATCAATGGCGAACCCCCTTTGTCGAGTCAACCTTCCCTTCCTCCAGATGCGGAAAGTCATCCGGAATCCCGTAAATCTCCGCAAAACAGGAGAACAGTACGCAAGAAGTGTCTTGACGTTGACATTGTTACAATTTACTACCCCTCGCTCTCCGACGGAGTTGCTGTTGTGGCAGACGATCAGGTGCAGGTGCAGGTGCAGGCACCCCCACGGGAGGAGACTCGCGGGCACCAACAAGATATGCCTGGCGCGTTCTCTATGTATGCTTCTAGGCATATTCTAAAATCGCCGCCTCCACCGCGTTTTGCATCCCCCGTAATTCCAGTGCAACGGTCATCGCCTCGAGTCAAAATCGTTGATTCCATGGACGCGCGACCCGTAGCTCCTTCCTTCGAGCATAATTTTGGTGATTCAGGCCCTAACAAAGTCGCCGATATTGAAATTATTGGGTCCCGCATTCACGGGATAGTCGATATCCACACCGAGAAGATGCTGGCACATATTTTGGAAACCGTTCAGAGCATTTTCGCTGAAGAACACGAAGAAACATCTAAAAAGAAGAAAGGCAGAGCGCAGCCTGACGATGCCCAGAAGAAGACGATTCAACTAATCGCCGAAGAAATCGATGTGCGCATGATCAAACATCTTGGCGGTTTCTACACGGACAATGGACAAGAAGACGTGGGCGACGACACAATTCTACTCCAGTGCCTTTTGAACGATGTCAAAGTTTTCCGCAAAGGCTTACCCGAGGAAGCGTCCACAAGCAGATTGTCGGTCAAGAAATTTGCCTTGAAGGATGAAGAGGAGGGTATAATCACTTTCCTGCGTAACGCACCGCTCCCGAATTCGTCGGCTAAGATGTCAACGTCGCACCACAGAAAACGCTCTAGTTCGGGCGCTGTTGCTGGGAGACTTCTCGGGAACGGTTCAGGAGACGAAGACGATATCACTGTAGTCTTTTCGCAAAGCGCCAAGAAGGTCAGGGTGAATGTTGTCACTCTGCCGCTAAAGATTAGGGGAGATTTGAAAAGATTGGAGGAGACATTTAGCGCGTTCGGAGGCGTTGGAAGCGTATTGGCAAGTACGACGGCGAGTACAGCGACAATCGGAAAAGCTGGAAGGCCGCCTCCCTGGCCTGAAAACGATTCAGAGGTGTCTGAGATGGATATGAAGGTGGATTGTAGACTTGGAGGGTTGTTTTTTGATGTTGTTGGTACGAATGCGACGGTCAGCCTGGAAACATCACCAGTCAAGATCAAGTTTCAATCTGGTAAGGGAGTCACCATAAGCATCGACAAAATCAACATATCTGGACCTACGCCGGGTAGAAAAGATACAAGCTTGGCGATTGAAGGGACCAGAATGGAGTTTGCCAGTCGGCCCACTCAGGAAGATCTATCTAAATTACTAGAGCTTCTGTCACCGAGCAAGGACTCCTTTGATGATGACGATATTCTTATCGATACGCTATTGCGGCAGAGAGAGCAAGGCAGTGTATTGAGAATTAACGTTGCAGGAGTGAGAGGCGAGTTATTGGATATGAACATTTTTGATCCTTTAAAAAGACTGGGGGACGAGGTTATTCAGGTTCTAACTGTTACTGATTTTGTTGCGGGCGATGAGCGGCCTGGGCTTCTCACACTTGTCAACGTCGAGGGTGTCTATGCTTATGCCGAGGTTGGCGGTGGGTTGGGCAGGGTGGAGGCTGAAATGGATTCTGTTGGCATCACCCACGTTTCTGCCCCATCACTGTTTGCAATAGCCATTGGAACAATCAATGTGAGGCGCAATGATCACGAGGAGCTTCTAGGCGAAGGAATAGATCGTCGGATCTTCTCCGGTTCAGAATATGAACGGCCAATGATTATGGTACGGATGGTCGGCGAAGAGCCAGAGCCGGTGGTAAAGATTAAGCTCTGGAATATTCGGGCTGAGTACAATGTCAACACCTTGATGGCGATAATGGAATCTCCTAGTGGCACAACAGGGGAGGAGCTGGCTCAAGAAATGGTCGACTCACTCATCGCCCTGCCGAAACAGGAGGCCTCTGGTGATGACAGTGTTCTGGGGTTCGACATCGTTATCAAAGACTCTGTTCTTGCATTGAATCCTCTGGATCTCAAGTCTCGTGGTCTCATCATTCTCTCCGATTCCCGACTTCAGGCGGCACTCCCTACCGGAGGTAGTATCAGTGCTGGGATGGAAATTAAGAAAGCAAGTGTTATGATTGTTGATGATGTCGAGCATCTCCTTGTTGCCGAGCCTAGGCAGATGAGAGGTAGGAGAGAGGTGCTTTCTGACCATCTGGCGGGCTTCGTCTCGATGGGTTATGTTCCAATGGTTACAATTTCTTCGGCTATGGTCACCCTGCGCGTAGCTGGCAAAGCTGTGGATCTGGATATCAGGGATGATTTGCTGCTCATCGAAAGCTGTGCAGACTCTACTCAAACTATGATGGCTATCTTTAACGGCTTAAAGCCTCCTGCGACTGCAAGCGACGAGATTCGGTACCGCACTGAAGTCATATCTGCGGATTTGCTTGCAAGTCTGACTGAGGATGCATTTGCCCATCCTGGACGCAAAAAGCCTGGCGCAATGGAAAATGACAACGAGGAGGAGCTTTTGCACTGGGACGAAGATCTTCCGACCAATCTTACATTCGTTGAGAGCTATTATGGACATAAGACACCTCCAGCACAACCTACAGAAGAGCTGGCAGACAGCATGCTGGAAGAGGATCTGGCGGAGATTCGAAGTCCAAGCCTGAGTCGAGAAGGGAGCGGTAGTAACAGCGTTTTCAAGGAGAACACCGTAGTGTTGGATGATGAGGGTTTGATATTTGTAGATGATCACTTTGGCAAGGCAACTCCAAGGCGAAGGGGCAAAAGGTCGCTAAATCAAACAGCAATGGAGAAGTGCGCTTTATTTCTCTCTGAGTTAAGGGTCACAAAACTGACAGGATATAGTGCCGAATACTTTCCTCTCCGTATCCGCGTGCGGGAGGTTCATGTCATCTTCAATCTTCATGACGGCTACGATTGGCAACGAACGCGTGACACAATATCTCAAGCTGTCCGAAGGATTGAATCCAAAGCGGCCGAACGTCGAAATAGACGCGTCTCATTCGACATTGAAGACGATGAAGAAAGTGTTGTCGACGACTTCTTATTCAACTCTATTTACATCGGCATTCCATCAAATCGTGCCCCTGGAGACCTTACAAATGATATTAACAAGCACTTTGATGACCAAATGTCCGAAACTTCGTATGCAACGACAACAGCAGAATCCGCTAGGCCATTATCGTCACGATCAAAGTCTACCACAGGAGATCACCGGAATTCACGCTCGGGAAGGAAGGGTCTGAAGCTCAGCCGGAGTAGAAACCATAAGATTCAGTTTGAGCTCAAGGGCGTTAACGTGGATTTCTTGCTTTTCCCTCCTGGATCCGATGAGGTTCAATCGAGTGTTGATCTCAAAGTTCGGGATATGGAAATATTTGATAATGTTCCAACCAGCACCTGGAGGAAATTTGTTACCTACTGTCAAGACTCTGGAGAACGCCAAGTGGGCAGCGATATGGTCCGTCTCGAGTGTTTAGTCGTCAAGCCGGTGCCTGAGTTGGCAGCTACCGAACTTGTGCTCAAGGTACCCCATCTCCTCCGTTTTCACTACTCTTGCTGATATGGTACAGGCAAATATCCTGCCTCTCCGTCTCCACGTCGACCAGGACACTCTCGACTTCCTTACTCGCTTCTTTGAATTTAAAGACGATTCTGTCAGCGTCGTCCCCGCGGGCAAGCAACCAGAAGAACCTTTCCTCCAGCGAGTCGAGGTCAACTCGGTCCGCGTTAAACTTGATTACAAACCCAAATACGTGGACTATGCTGGTCTTCGCTCCGGACACACTACGGAGTTTATGAACTTTTTTATCTTGGAAGAAGCAGATATGGTGCTGAAACATGTTATCCTCCATGGAATATCGGGCTTCCCAAGAATGAGCAAAGTCCTTAATGATACTTGGATGCCGGATATTCAGAAAACACAACTTGGAGGAGTGCTCGCTGGTGTAGCTCCGGTTAGGTCGCTTGTAAACCTGGGTAAAGGAGCACGGGATCTGGTGGTGGTACCGGTGAGGGAGTATAGGAAAGACGGGCGTATCGTCCGCTCGCTCCAGAAGGGCGTGGGCGGCTTTGTTAGAAACACTGCTGGCGAGCTGGTGCGCCTTGGAGCGAAGGTGGCGGTAGGAACCCAGGCTCTGTTGCAAAACGCCGAAGGGGCACTCTCTGGAGGCGGGGAGAATTATATGGTTGTGGAGATTGAAGACGATGATGAGCCAGAAAGTGAACGAATGGTTTCACTTTATGCAGATCAGCCGGAGGGGATTGTTCAAGGTATTTGGTTTCCATTCTCTCGCTTGCTCCCATGTATTAACTGCTGTAGGTCTTCGTGGTGCATCAAGAAGTCTCAGACGTAACTTTGGAGACGCAAGAGATGCAATCCTTACTCTGCCAGCGGAAATGGCGGAGGGCGGAGACGCCAGAGGTGTAGCGGCTGCTATCGCTAGAGCTGCACCTAGGGCTGTTATTAGACCAGTTATTGGCGTTAGTGAGGCGGTTGGACGTACATTGATGGGAGTTGGTAATGCGATGGAACCTGAGAGGAGGAGGGCTAGGGAGGACAAATATAAGCGGCGTTGAAAAGGAGCAGGGAACAGCGGTGTTTCTTTTTGTTAAAGGGTTTTTGGTTTTCTTTTTTTCTATGGGTGCTTTGAGTGGAGTTTGTATTTCTTGCTTTGGCTCGGCTTGGTTTTTGTGAGATGGGACATTATGGGGGTTTTTGCAAGCGCATGCTTTGAATTCATCTTCTAGAGTTGTGTTTTTTTTTGTTTTGTTTTTTCGTTCCCACTACCACAGGGGTAGGTGAGACTTGGAGTATGCATTTTAGGGTCTGTGAATTGGAGGAAATGGGCATTATACAAGCAGTTAGTAATGGTTATTTTGTACAAAGATATGGATGATTTATATGACGATGTGTGGTATGGGGGAGCGGAGATGCGGGCATGGGATATCACCCGGTGACACCGACAACCAGATCTAAGTATCTCATTCCTGCCTTTTCACAATATCAAATCCCATTACTCGACTATCCATTTCCATTCCGTATTGAATATTTGGGACTTTGCATTTCTTGACATTGATAGCCGTGTACCGTAGATGAGCATGTCTTCTTTCGGGTTAAACATAGTACTCCCAACAGTACGTCAAATCACACCGGATTCCCAGGTACTAAGAACCCCTCTGGGGCATTATTGAGACTGTGGCTGGCCCCTCGCTTCACGAGAAGCTGTCTGTTCTCAATGACTTCACCAGATTAACGATCTTAGGCACCCTTGATTACATCCCTCACTACTCGTTTCGTTCCAAGGCTTATCATACTCTTTCAACATCTGAACTGGATGGACTCGCAGGTAATCATCCACCTCGTCAAATGCCACCTAACTGGGACTGAGAAACATCCTTGAATACGCGCATCAAACGATCGCACTACTTGCGCCCAGAAATCCAATCTACTATACAGAATTACCCAGTTACATACAATCAACAATTACCTAGCCGGAGAAGCATCGCGTCTCTGCCGTTTCTCCCCTTCGCGGTCTCGATTTCGTGGAGAATGTGGCCGTTTTCTCTCCCGATCGTCATCCCGGCTTGGTACGTAAGAGTCCCCTCCACGATCCCGATCTCTCCGGGGGCCGTCTGGCGGCCGCCTCCCACCGTCATCATCCCATCTACCTCGTCGCTGCTCACGCTCACCGTCATTTCGCGGCCTCCTGTCCCTGTCGTCTCGCGGTCTTCGATCACCACGATCCCACGATTTCTCGCCCCACTGGCTACTTCGCTCGCTACCCGCACGTCCACTGAACCCACCGCCCCTACCATCCCCTCCTCTCTCCCCGCCTCCTCTCTCCCCGCCTCCTCTCCCTCCGGTCCTGTCGTCCCGCCCTCCCTCTCTCTCTCTCATCCTATCCGGCATAAACCTCTCATCACCTCGGGCCGTAATCGGAAAGTGGTTGGGGTTCGCTCTGCCGCCCTTCTTCTCTGTCCATGGGTTTCCTCCTTCCTGCAAACTCGTATCCTCAGCCGTCAAATGAGTCCATCTGGTCCTCCCTCTCTTGCCGACCTCATCTCCTCTCACTTGCATATATTTCGGCAGCACCTCCCTATTTTTGACCGCATCCTCTACTGCCGCTGTTGCGTAATTCCGCTTCAAGATCTCGTCCTCCTGGTAAAACGCTCCCTTGTGATAAAACTTCTGCATGAAGCCCATTTTCCCGCGACTATCCATCTTTTCCTTTCTCTGTTCCCGGACAAATTCAAGATCTTCCTTCTCGCGCAGCGCAGGGTCCATTTCTCGCCGTCTCTCAATCTCAGCACGCTCCTTTTCGATTTCGGCCAACGCAACACGCTCTCGTTTGATTCGGGTGAGTTCGCGGAGTTTCCACGCTGCGCGTTCCGCTGCAGGGTCGAGTCCGTCTGTGTCATCGATTCCTTCTCCATTGTCTTCGTCGTCGTCGTAGCCCTTGCGACCAGCAGCTTTCGCTTCCGCGTCGCGTTTGAGGTGTAGCTCGAGGAGCTCCGCTGCTTCCTGCCGCTGGCGTTGTTCCTCCTCTTCCTTCTTTTTAGCCTCGTCGGTATCAGCGCCGGCGGTAACAGATCTCTTTAATTTGGGAACGAAGGTGGGACGCAGGAGGACCTTTCTGGGAGCCTCCGGTTCCTCCTCCTCCTCCTCCTCCTCTTCTTCTTCTTCCTCGTCCTCTTCCTCGGATCCCGACGATTCTTCGGTGGTGTACTCATCGTCTTCCTCCTCCTTCTTTTTCCTTGCCGCTTCCTCCTCTGCAAGTCGCGCTTCTTCAGCTTTCTTCCCCGCATCGAACCGCTTGCTCAAGTCCACATCTTTGAGTGCCTTCGATACTCCTGCGCCAGTTTTCTTGTAGACTGGTTTCGGGGGAGGCGGAGGAGACGCTTCGGAAGCGGAGGAGGCGGCGTCGGAATCTGAGGAATCGTCATCGGAGTTTTCTTCAGGAGCGATTGGTTTCCCGGGGCGGTATCGTGTCGGCCGCACCGGGTTAGCGGTCATGCGTTTCGGTGGCATTGTGGTTGTTTGTCGGAGATGTTCGTGGACTTGTCGGTAGAGAAATGAGGTTACGTGACGTTCCAGAAGAGCCACGCTTCCAGCGGCGCGGCTGGCGCTAGCTTCCTCCACTACACTGTTCTCCAAACCCTGCGCGAATGCGGCTTTATCCTAGGCCCTCCGAAGACGTCAATCGCCACAAAAAACTCTTCGCGAACGACGGCGATAGCGGATATTCAGCCTCAGCTGAGGAAAGCAAGTCAGAGAAGTGCTAATCCCGCAGCATGAAAATGACTTCTTGGTTTTTGCTCTTATTTACAAGGACGGCCCTAGTTGGATGACGGTCAAAAAACTTGTTCTCTATTCAGGATGAACTCAATGTGGTCAGACCCAATACAGTTACACTTTACAAACAATAGGCACCACTGGGCTGTGATTAGGCCTGAAGATGGTTTGGGAACCCAACCGACTCCTCATCATTTTATTTATAAACCGCTTTCTCAGTCAATGGTTTGCATGTACCAACCTTTACTTCAACAATCTGATATGTAACCGTTATATGACAACCTATCACTGCTACCGGTTCCATGACCATCTTGCAAAAACACCCTTTTTTGCTACTAAATATCCTTAGTAATCCGCTTGTTCATATTTTCCATTGCAGTCCCTGTAGCTGCTGCGACAAACGCGGCGTTTCCAGCTTGTTCTCTATGAGTGTTGATCATTTATGTAAGTTTGAGAGTATTTCTCATTGTTGTTCCAACCACGAAATCAAACTCAAAATCGCATTCGCCATCAGAACGTAGTGGGTGCTTTGGTGGTGGTATACGTGCAGCTAAAGTCTTCTTTTTCTTTAAGTTCATTCTAATGTACTAAAAACAGTGTTAGAAAATAAGTTCGGATTTATGTAGTCTTGAGATTATAAGATAATATATATACCTCTGCTTCTTCTGCTTCTTCTAACGTATAGGAGCTGAACACAAGATAGTCTTGCGTTTCCAAAGACTGCAAACCACAGTGCACGGGCAGCTCGCTAAATCAATTGGGATTTTCTCGCGAACTGTTGGATACGATTAATCCTCTCCGTTGATCTCTTTGTGTCGGTTGTTACAGTCTTTCTGGCTTGTATGATTTCGTCTCGGGCTATCTGTTGCACCACACAAAAGGCACTCCACCATATAGCAAATACTGTCGAAGTGGTCCAGTACGTGGCTGCCAGTGTTGAATAATAGCCGCCGAGTGCTCCTATCTGCACCCCTTGTTGTGCAATGGAGTAGAGGGCCTTCGTAGCCTGCAACCTATGGTAGAGAGTAAACTTCTCTAGGATCTGGCCAGGATGAAGAAAGAGTTATCTTCTATGGCAGTAACCAAAGAAAGCTGTGTGTTATTACGAGAGGTAGTGTTGGATTTGATAACATAACGAGTCGGAGTCGGGCCGGGGCCAGGCCAGTGTTCTCAAGCGGTCAGTCCGGTCGGATATGGCCTTCGAGCGGGCCGGTCTATAGATATCTACAGATGGCACTGACTATGAACCTCCACGATGGATTCGGCGCGAGTGATGTGCAGAAGGAAATGAATTCTGAGAATCGCGGAGCGAGAAGCTCCGGATTGCTTCAGACCGTTGCACAGTCCGCCGATCGTCGAGGATGGAGAGGTGAATACTTGACCAATATTTGAAAATACATGCTCGCCAACCTCTCCACCGAAACCTTTCAGTAACATCAAAAGAGTTGAACAGCGCGAGTGCATCCGCATTGACACCGAAGAGTGCATACTGGACCTGGTATTCCTGCATGGAGATCGATCGATGGTATAAGCATGTGGAGAGGAAGGGAAAGAAGGTCTCTGTCAGCGTTCGATTGCACTGCGTGATTGTACGAAAAGATTCGTCGGAAAGAGTCCCAGCCAGTCGTAGCAGAACATCAAACGGGAGGTGCTCAATTTGGAGGTGCAGTACTTGGGCGGTCAAAAAGTATTGACACAACTTGGTGCAGTTTTGTATGCAATTTCCTAGAAGTGGGTATCAAAACTTTTTGACCGCCTAAGTAGTCCGACAGACTGGAGGTGCAGAGGAGCTGTTGGAAAATCCGACGAAAGAGAATAGGTACTGTACTCACATTATGAATAGACTTCCGTCCCCAGCAGAGCTGTGTCCCTCGGACTTTTTGCCAGAGCAGCAGCGATTCATTCTCTTTGCCCACAACAATCCTCTCTTAAACCTCGACTACTCCAACTACATACCGGCTCTTTCCGCATCAATATCTGCTATTATGAAACCACGCCAAAGCCTAGCAGAAATAAAACCAATCAACTATTATAAGGAGCTGACACAGAATCCGGCTGGTCAGATATTCCCGCAGCAGGAGTTGCAGCCCCAACAGTTAAGCTGATGGGACAACCCGAGTCAGACTGTGTCAAGGGTGGCCGACGAGTTTTTTCGACCCAGGGTGGCCGCAAATTGGCGGGCTTGGTTTAGCCGGTCTGCAGATATCTGGCAAAAATACTCACCTTGATTGCTGGTGGCGAAATTTGAATGGGTAAAATTAACTCCCACAGGCTTGATGCGGGTTAGGCTACGCCGTCCCAGGTCGACAGCGGCCTTCGTTGGGTGGAATATGTCTTACCGGTCCGTTCGTTGGTTTACAGTTCGGCCCAAGTCGACCTGGACGCTTCGGAACACTGGATAAGAGAAAAATACAAGATGTGAGTTCCTACACCCTAGATGCCGCAGATGAAGATGAAGTACATACATTACCCCACAACCTGAGCACTACATAGATTCGAGCCCATTTTCTAACACTGTTTATAGTATATTAGGAAAAACCTAAGCACTGCAAGGAAAATGCAGAATACCTACTACAGTCGACCCTGGCTATAGCGGACCTTGATGTAACGGACACCTAGCAGTACCGGAAGAGAGTCTCAGAAAATTTCCTCTCCAGCCAAAAGCCATTGGATATAGCGGATACAAGCCCATACCGGACCGGATTTCATTTGGGTGGCTTTTGACCCATGTCTACATACAAAAAATTATAGCAGTACTGGCTCTCTTACCATAACTCCCAGCCAACTTTCTCAAAACTTATCCGATTGACTCGTGTATAAGACGAAAAATGATCGCCTCATCGAGCTCTATTACGCGGTATATCACATCCACATTACTCAGGGCATGTCTCTTTGGCATATTTTTGATCGGAATTTAATAAAGAACTTGAAGTGGTCTCACAACTTGAAGAGGAAGGGTGGGTACTCAGACTGTTGTAGAGTCACGGTGGTGATGAACCTCTCAGCACAGCAGCAGCAAAGCCCCATTTTTTTCGCTCATCCACTGTCACTCATGCTTATTAATATTATTTGTACCGGATCCTCGCTATACCGAACGAAAAACCGTGGGTTTTTGGCGTCCGTTATAGCCAGGGTTGACTGTACGACTTTGGCCTGTCTTCTGCCACCCATGCATCCCCTACATCCAGATGATCAGTGCGAGTATATGTTCAATTGGGTGATTGAACAAGCATTAAGGAACACTCTAAAAGATCAGCAAATGATTGGTGCTCATAGAATGTTGAATGATGACGCGACACAGAACCTCAGCGCAGAAGACCAGGTGAAACCATCAAAGCATCTTGCAAAAAAAGTTGCAGCTAGCATTCCTTGAGGGTCCAGAGAAGGTTTTTGTCCCTTCACACAAACCGAATCACTGCTTTGCCTACCCCTCCTCTTTCAGATCCGGAAGGTGGCAGCTCGTCAGGGAGTCTCCGCTCAGAAATCCTGGCCCCAATCCCTCGATACCGAACAAAGTGACGGCGAGAACAGTACCGAGCATATGTCTTCCATGATTCCTTCCCAACAAGCGGCTATATCCGTGAGGGATTCTCACACCATCGTTTTGCGACCCGCACCAGAAGAGGCAGAATATCCAAAGATGATTCAGCCACAAGATCCTCATTCAAATGAAAGAGCTCGGATGAGTCGACTCTACCTTAGGGCACTCTTGTCCAAGACAAATCCGGAGTTTAAAGCGGAATTTTGATCGTATCAGTCCTGAGATTTTAAAAATCCTCCGCGAAACTGCAGGCGGCATGCCATGGATGCTGACGGCAGTTGCCCGACTAACAGACTCAGCACCAGAGGTTGGTGTTGTAATTCCCATAGCATATGTTATGTGCCACCAGCCTGCGAGTTTAGCAGAGGGGCTAAAGGGCATAGCTACCCACATTCGGATTGAAGTTCAGATGGGGGAGCCGCGGTTCCAATACCAGGGCCCAAATGACCCTCGATATTATTCATCGGTTATAGCAGGAGTGGGAATAGGAGTTGCGGAGACTGGGGCCACAGGTACCCTCGGGGGTTATGTTTTTGACAAAGAAACGGGGCGCAGATATGGGATAACAAATGTCCACGTTTGCGGCGCCCAGTATGTACGAACTGGGGAGTCTCTGCCCTTTCTGCTTGATAGAGACTATACCGTCATTCGTCAAAATTCGGACGGGGACCACCGCAGAATCGTCGATGATGCCAGGAGACAATGGGTTCAGGCACAGAAAGCCTCCGACGATGTTGAGGGTGGTATCCCGAAACTTAGGGAGAGAGCACGTAAGGCAGAGGAGGCGCTGAAAGAGACCACAACGAGGAAGAGAAACTTTGGGGTGGTTTCTCGAGCAGAGCTTTCTTTGGCGCAAAACGACCAAGGAACGAAGTCATGGAAAGATGTTAGCCTGATAAAGGTTGCAAATGGTTAGTCCATAGTGAAGCCAGTGTAGGTTTAGCTGCTAACATCTTCAGGCCGATTGGGCCCTTCGACATTCTCATCAGTGCCCACTGATAAATCTGTCGATAGACACGTTTCCACCGAGGAGGGTATGGCCGTACGAAAAGCGGCGGGAAGGAACAACAGGAGAAGCAAAGGGAACCATCAATGGTTTCCTTACTGACGTTGGGATGATCTGTCCGCTGTTGCAATATCCAGCGCCAATTGAGACACAGGAGTGGACTGTTATATCAGACAGTCCATATCATTTAGCCATATCGTATAAGGGAGATTCTGGGTCGTTGTTCGTTTGTAATGAACCTGTTGCTGGTGTACATGCCGTCGTCGGTGTGATGTTTGGGTTTTCGGCGGGCTTGTAGCCCGGACAACCCATGTCAGGAATGGAGATTACGTTCCTAAGACCATCAACGAGTGTTCCAACACGGCAAAAGGAATTCATTGGTTGTGAGGCCGGTTTTGGAGAGCCTTGAGTGTTTTTGCGGTAGTCTGTCAGACTATTTTTGCGGTGTTTAGAGGAGTTCAAGTATTTTTATTTGTCTGTTTTCATTGAGAGCTATTCGTTTATTGGCATCTTGGGCCCGGCCCTATTTATTTAGACCTTTCGTTTCGAATCAAACTTCTATAATCACCTCTATCCCTGGCTTCCCCGTTTCTTCTTCTCCCTGTCGTTCCAAAAGCTTCCTCAACCTTCGGCATAACCCCAAACGCCTCCAAACACGTTACAACCACAACGACCGTAAGAAATCCCAACATAAATATCTGCATGGCCATAGACATTAGGCTGTCTTCTTCGAGCACTTGTAGGGATACGGAATGGTTGGTGACGGTGAGTTTCAGCTTGTCGTTGTCGGAATTAATGACAAAGTCTACAAGCTGCGCCACAGTCTCTGGGTCGGGGCGTGCGCGCGGTGACTGAGGGCCGGTGAGGTTGTCGAGGATGTCTCTGAAGCAGGCGAAAAGATCGAGCATGGTCACGATGTTGACGTTGAGGGGGAAATGTGAGGTTGAGATTGCATTTAATGCGAAGTTATCTAAATGGCTGAGCAAACCTAGAGCTAAATTCCCCAGCGGCGATTCAAACAGCCACTGAGGGTGTAGTTTATACTAAACTACCTGTCTTTAATAACGGTATTGTGCGATGTTGTGAAACGGTGCGATGTCCGTTAAAGTTGGAAGTCTACACCACCACACCCCTAACTACAGAAGGCGAAAGCTGGCAGTTATTCCTTATTCTTGAGTATATAGAGAGTAGATATTTAAGAAACCGTATTACTTTTAGACCCCGACTAGTCCCCTACTTCCAATAAGCCTTCATCCAAAAACCGAGTGCTACTTGGTGCCCGCAACACGAGCGGGCATGTCTGGCGGATGGCGTAGCGCATGAGTCGAAAATCCGAGCCTGCGAGGATTTGACGCTCACCAGGCGCGCTACGCCATCCTCCTAAGTCTGGGCACGAGAAAAACTGATAGGTTCAATTAGCGGCCTTTCTGGATTCCAGTGCTTGGTCTCAGAAGGTATGGAATACAAATTTCGTCAAAATAGACTTTGCACGGCGCCGTGCACAAATATCTCAATTTCGTATTTTATGCTACATAGATATCCCAATTAAGGCACTTGTGCAAAGCACTGTGATACTTTGCACGGCGCTGTGATACTTTGCATGGCCCTGTGTAATCTTGCACGGTGCTGTGCACAATATCCGGAATTGGGAGCTTATATAGTTCCCAAATATGCTACATTCCAACTCCTGCTCAACTGTATTCGAATCCGGTCTTTGAGGGAATTCGCGTGCGCGATCGCTTCCGCACTCTAAAAACACATATTTGGCCATCGTTCAAGAACGGCTCAGTCAATTCACGATCTGAGAACGCGAGTATTTAGAACTCATGAAATAGACCATTTGACGTATAACAAGCGTCTTAATCGGACGAATATTCATAAAGTTGACATGGGTAGATAGTGGAGTTGATGGAATCCCCCATGGTATGACTTTCCATCCACCCATGCCAACTTTATCAATATTGGTCTGATTAACACACTTGTTATACGTCAAATGAGGTATTGGATGAGATCTAAACGTGATGAGGGCGAAATTGTTTATAATATCTTAACTGTTGGGTCTGCAAGCTCTTGCTTCGGGGATGATAGTTATTTGGCCAACTCAAATCTGTGGCAGCTCCTTAGAATAGTTGGCTGGTTTTATTTCTGCTTGGTTTCGGTGTGCTTTCATAATTATAACAGGAGAAATTGATTCGCAAAGATAAGTAGTGGAGTAATAGAGATGGATTCAAGAGAGGATTTTGTGGGCAAAGAGAATGAATCGCTGACGGATTAGTCTACTACCGCGAAGACAGAGGGTCTTTTGGTATTCTGATGGAAGCAGCATTGTAATGATGCATCGATGAACTATGGTGACGGTGGTGAGAATCAAACGGATTGTTGCTATCTCAAGCGCGCCAAAATGTGAAGCTCTTAAGCTTAAGGGGTTCCAGAAATCACCGCGAAAGCCGCAGGGTTTCACGTTGTAGTCATTGCATGTCACTAGATAGAATAGTCTGAGCATTTATGCACCTCACATCGAGCTGATCCGGATGGATTGTTACATCCTATTGCCTCCTACAAAGGGGGAAAGGACATTGTATATTCGACATGTACACGGTTGGGCTAGCGTACAGATTCCAGGGTTAATAATGTGGTACATCAGAGTCGTTATTTATATTCCATCATTCCAACAATCCTCTAAGCAAAGTAACTCTTCCACAGAACGCCCTCTAAGTCTTCCAACTGCTCGGTAGTAAAAGCCTGTAAAATTTCAAGGTCAGCATCGAATCATCCATGGCAGAGCACGAACTAACCTTTACGTCCACGTGCCACGTGTCTTGCCTCGTCTTTTTAAACTCTCCTAAGGCCGATTTGACGCTCTTCCCTACCATCCCTGGATCTCCAGCCGCCCTTGAAGCCAGCGTCGCAAGGACCTCCGCCAACCAACGGGGCGGGGGCGAGGTGTACGGGAATGCCTGCACTAAAGCGCCCAACCCCAGAACAGCAGCATGGCGGACCAATGTAATTCGAGTATAGTCCGGGGTGGGAGTACCAGCCGGTGCTCGTCTAGGCAGAGGGTTGCAAATCAACATATCCGTGAACTTTGTTTGGAGCTCCTCCAGTATTCCTTCACGCAACCTGACCGGCGAACACCTGATCATTCCTGTCAATGTTGCCGCAGCACCGAGTCTTACTTCTAGTTGAGAGTCCTCAAGCATGTTGGACACTGCGGTGAATAGACGTTCCTGTTCATCCCTCGAGATGAGGAAAAGACGACGGAAGTAGATAACCTGCATGTTGATCAAAACCCTAAGGCGTTGATGCCACAGACTCGAGGTTGTACCAATGCGAATCAGAGAAGAGATAAAATCGTGGTCTTGGTTTACTGGATGCGGAATATTTGGAAGGTGGCGGAAGACATGATACGCAAGTGACATTAACTCTGGGTCCTCCTTGATATCCATCATGTGAAGCATCTCAGGCATGAAGTATTTAGGGAAGAATGGGATGAGCTGAGTGCATTCGTGTGACGAGAGTGTTGTTTCGAGCCACAGTAGCACTGTTTTGCTGGCGGATGTATACGACGACTGCGATTGCTGTCCAGGAGGGCGCTCATGACGCCACTTCTCGAGACGTTTGAACACATCTTCCATCGTTGAAGTAAATTCCAGCGTTGGTTGATATGGAGCACATCCAACCGATGATGCTTGTGCTTGCGCATCCATCAACGCTTGCACACTGCTATATGAAACATGGTGTCGATTGCGGTAAATCATTCCAAGAGTTCCTCCCATAGCCTCTCGAACACCTGTGGTTTCTTCAGTTTGGATTCTGCGCAAAGATGACATTCATTGGTTCATTCTCACCTTTGTAAGGATGATCAAGGTGCTGCAGAAAGTCATCCAGTATAGGCCCCTCGCTTTGGAAATGCCACCCAGCCTCCACAATGCATTGCTGTAGTAGCTGTATCTTGGAGCTTTCTTTGAAGGCAGCATTGGATGACATATTCAATCGGAAAGAAGTAAGCCATTCCACAATAGGCCATGATCTTCTGGGGTCTTTTCCTTGCTGAAGTGCGTCCAAGTCAGTAATGTGAACAGAGGCATAATTTCAATAACATACCAAGATTAAGTGCAAGAAAGATGTCCAATACGAAGAATTTTCCGGGGTTAAACCATCTTCAAATATCTTCTTGACAATCGGAAAAACGAATTCCCACATAGCGTTTCTATTCTGCAAAGTCGAATCCCCATATGAGGAAACGAGGCCACCAAGGATCTCTGCGGTTGCACGATGCTGATGCTTATCGCTTCCATCACCTAAAATTTCAGTAGTCTCTTCTTTTATTTCCTCAAGCGTAACAGATGCCACTCCTTCCCGCATGAGATTGAAGGCAAACTGGAGGAGCATGGAACTAGCCCCCCTAAATCTATCAGTAGCACCGTCCCGGGGTTCTTGCTTGAGATAACCAAAAAACACATTGAACCATTTGCGGTCCAAGTTTTTTCCTATCGCTTTCCTGGCATCATTCTCGACTTGGTCGTATGGCGTATCTTCTCGAGGGTCAACCTTATAGGCAGGGAATTCTTTACCCCAGACGAGCCATCCTGGATAGTCATGATCCACAAAATATTCCGCCTCTGGCTGGGCAAAGGCGGAGAGAAACTCTTTGGTCCAGGCCGGATCATCTCGTTTCGTGGGAATGAATATCTTTTGCGGCAGATGCAAGTCCTCCAATAGGAAATTTTTGATATCGTGCAGACACGTGGCTCGTAGTTCGATAAGGCAAAATAACTAAAATCAGAGTCAGGCCAGCACACAACAAATATTGGGATGTCCTTACTGCTATTAAAGCTGACGAGTAAAGACCACGGAGACCAGGGTGAGTATCTATTGTACCCACAGTAGCTAATTCAAGCAAACTTTGCGGCGCAATCGTTGCAAATCTCAGCCCCAGATTAACAATAATAGTGATTGTACGTGCCGCTGTTTTCCAATGCGAATTTTTGGCCAGTTCAACTAATTCCACCGCAAGGTTGGCCTTTTTGCGTTCAACTATATCCCTTTTTCTCTGAAGCCTTTCTCGTTTTTCGGCAATGAGCCCTAGGAGATCCTCATCGGGTGCGATACTCCGCACCAAGGAATCGTTAAGAATGACCATTTTTTCCACTTCCCGGCCATAATCCATGACATGATACACAGCACCAGATGCAAGTTTTTGGACGGATGGTTTGTCTGCAGTGCTGGCAGCAATAAAGCATCTGATTAGAGACGGCGCAAAGCGCCAATTCCTTCCGGCTGTCTTCGCTAAACTCCCATAAAGTAGTGTGTACATTGCACCTTTCATACGTTTGTAGTCATTTGTTTTCAATGATTCCTCGAACGCTTTAAGAAGGGGCGGAATGACCAAAGGCCGAGCACCGATGATTACCTTCGTTGCAGACTCTCCGGCACTTTGTGCGTGTCTTCTAATATCTGTATAAAGAGATACGCATGACTCGGCAAGATCCAAGAGTAATTGCTTGTCCAGATTTGACTGTGGGCGAGGTCCACAATTGTGACGAAGGCGTTGAAGGTGATATAAATTGGACCTCCGGAGCAGCAAAGGTCGGGGGTAGCATTTACGGAGGCCGCTCACCTTAAAGGATTGGGTGTCTGCGGCAAAGAGGCGGGTGACTCTGTCGACAATGTGTGCCGATCTTTCGATGCCCATATCAATGAACCAAGCACGATATGTCTGAAAACGTTAGCGCGTACGAGCGAGGTAGATGTGGAGGAGGAGGGGTTAAACAGTATATAATGCATTAAAACAAGCCACATCGTCCTCTTGTTTGGAAGTCAAAAACTTATGCACTTGATGTAACGTATTGCCAATACGATCGCGCAATTCGTGAATGGCAATATACAATGGATCCTGGGAATTCTGGAAGGCGTAGCCGGCGGGATAACGATGGGTGGTTTTCGGCTCATCGTCCGTTATTTCTCCATTATCGTCTCCGTTATCGCTCCCATCCTTCATATCAATCTCATCGTCGTCATCTTTAACACATTCTTGTTCCGCCAGCGTTCCCCCAGGTATGTACTGCGGATCAAACAAAACTGCAGCACCAGAGAGGGCAAGGCGGAGGAGTACTAGGTTTCTGCAGACCTCATCGGACCATTCCTTACCAATGCCATCTCTTTTAATCCCAGAGCCATCACCCGTGAGTGATGTTAACGCCTGTACAGCCCCCTCCGCCTGAGCACAAAACAACTTCACCGCAAACTCGATCTCGGCTTGTGAAGGAACGTGCCAATGGATTACAATTTCTTTCGGGTCTTCGAGTTTGCCCCATGACTCTATGCCTGAATCTATGTCTAATAGTTAGCGAATATGCTGAACCATGACGACCTGAATGAACATACCAATGCCATCAGCCCTTGCCTGTGTCACGTGAAAGTCTGAAGTGTAAGTGACAGTCAAGTCAAGCAGTAAATGATGAATGAAGTTTGAGACGTGGACTGTCGGAATCCCTTTGCATTTCTGCTGCATATAGGTAGCAATATCAAATAGGTCATCTTGATACTTCAATATCGTGGCTCCAACATGGACAATTGTCATGCTTAAAATGCTGATATTCCATACCAATCCCCGATCCCTGGGAAGTACGTCGTTCCCTGTGTTACGAGTCGATGCTGCATCGTTTACATCAATCTCAGTGCGTATATTGCGAATTAATACAGGAACCAGGCATTTCAGTGCCTTTTCTGGGTTCACCTTTGCGAGTGCATTGCAAATAAACGCCATAGCATCGCGAGCCTGATGTATAACATGGTTTCCCACAAAGTCAACCACCTTCTGCAAGGCAATATCGTACAGCTCGGGAGATAGGCCTGCAAACATTGGGGTTAAAGCCGCCGGTAGAGTGTTCATGACATGTTCCTCCGGTGACCCGCTCCTAACACGGTTGGAATCCGGAAGATTTTCAAGGAGGATGAAGATACGCCCCAGAAACGAGATTATGAACTCGGAAAATCCTGAAGTTGAAGATCTCAATATTGACTCTTCATATTCGTCGCTCAGTTCGGAGTCGTAGTCGATATGAACATCTGCCCCTTCCCTCTCAAGACGTTCGACTTCGGCACCTACCCACTCCAGGGCAATACGACTTCCAAGTCCAGAGCCATCGTGTTCCTGCGTCAAGTCACACAAAGGTATACAATAGGTCAATGCTTGGATGAATGATAGTGTGTGTAGAGTCTTGTCGAGATCATTGGCATCAATTCCCGGAAGTGCAAGTCCTAGCAAGGTGGTAACATGGCATCGGAACCCTCTGGTGGTGACCAATGTCCGGGCCAGCACTTGAAGAGACCTCAACGAAGAGGTAGTGCGATGTACTTCCACCAGGCCTTGCATGGCAGGATATATACGTTGCAATGCGCCAGGCAAGATCAGCTTTGGTTCGAGGTATGCCAGACTTTGCAATGCAGACAACGAAAGGTTCATTGCGGCGCTGCTTTTTGCATATATTCCCATGAATGTAACCTCTCTCAGGCACAGAACGAAACGATCCTTCAATTCAGGTGTCAATTTCCGCTCCGGAGGGATCTCCATTTCTCCGCTGCGTTCTCTGTTCCATCTCATAACAAAGAAATCGGCCAAATAGTAAACCAGTTGCGATAGTGTTTTAGTCCAAAGCCCTGAATTAGAAGGGTGAAAGAAGGTTTCTACCGCTTGTATTAAGCCTTCCAGATTGGATAAAACGCTGTCCTTCTCATTCAAGCATATGGGAGAGAGTGACATAACAACCCATCTAGCAATATGGTACGCCACTGGGCTTTTTCTTGGGTCTCGGTCCAAGGCCATCGCCAATCCAGAACTATGATCAACATTACTGTATGGAGGTCCTGATTGACCCACTGGAATTTCCAACAAACGCAGGACGGCTGTGAATATTAGAGCTGATTGTTCCTCGGTAAAGATACCATATTGTTTGAAAGGTATATGCTTTGCCGGCAACATGTCCCGTGATAATCTGGAAAACAAGTCTAAGAAGCTGACATCAAAGGATCTGGACCTGTTTACAAGCGACCAGAGACCAAATAACGCTGCAAGACGAATTAGATATACATCGCCTTAACTGGGGGTCGGGGGTCTAACTTGGAAGATAATGTCCTGGTTGAAGTTTAGGATATTCTGGTGGAGGCGGGCTTGTTGGCATTAAGAGATTGAGTAAGCCCACCACTACGAAAGCACCCTCTATATTGGAGGTCGTGAACTTTTAAACAGATCAGAAATAAGTATTCACATCATAGGACAGCATCTTGCTCACATAGGGGAGAAACTCATCAAACATCTCTGTGAGTCCCTCGGGATTAAAGTAAAATTGTGCAAATGAGCACATTCTTGTCAAGGTGCGCGGATTCCTTTTCACAGTTGTTGTATGGACGTATCCCGACTCTTGCGGCAGTACAAAGACCTTGAGCTCTTTGAAGAGCGGTTTCCAGTCCAGGCTCAAATCTTTCCCCGGACGCAAATAATGTTTCCGCCTTTGAATTTCTTAGCATTCTTTGAATTACAAACAGATGGCAAATTGCAATCATTTTCGACGGTTATAAAGGCAACAAGTGAATGACAGAAAAACAAGGGGGATTTGGATATATACTTTGTCAGCGTCATGAACATGCTTGCAAATCTCTCGGAAACCGCGGGATCCAGTCCAGGTGCCATTGCTAACTCGTAATAGAGCTTTACAAGCTTCGCCCGCGTCTTACGGGGTGGGTCAAATTTCAGTGCCAGCCAGCTGCGAAGTTCCCTAGACCAGCGCACTGCTCCTGGTGAGAAATCTCGGGCCCCTATAGCGATGTAGAGATTCCGAACGATTACATCTAGGTGGCTTTGGCGTTCCGCCTCATCCTCAACCTCGTAAGGAAGATACTGATGGTATGGATAAGTCCTTGGTCTATATCGAGACTGTTGATCACCTTCGTCGTCTCGCCACTCAGCGCCCGGGCTAGTTGCCCCGGAGCCTGTTTGGTCGTTTCCGTTGATGCCGAGATGAGCGATCAAGAAATCCGGAAGTTTGCTCATGATTCAAAAAGCTCGAGGTTCCCCGTCTCGGGGGTACGAGTACGGCACGGGTGTTTGGCTACCAACCTAGAATAGCGGTCAGCGACAAGCGCCAGTTCTCTAAGAACTCCCTGGCCAACTTACTCTCCCTTCCAAAACTGAGCCCTGTCTTTCCGCAATAAGCTACTGCAGCCCTGCAAGAGAGCTTGCAAGCGACAGTCGTGAGTTCTTACCAAGATAGCCCAAAAGCAGTACCACCAAATGTTTGGCCTGTTAGGTGGAGGTAAGAGAGCTACGGTTCTCTCTGTCGATGAAACGGATGATGAAAGAGATGGATGGAGCGTCGGATAGGACTGGAGTAGAGCTGAGATCGGGTTGTGGGATAGTTAGTTACCTTAAGGTGAGGACTAGGCGGTACTAAGGAGTGCCCGGCTGCCAAGCCCAGTAACCACTTCTAAACATTCACTCTACCAGCTCCTCCAGTTCCTCCAGCTCTTTTCCATATGAGCCGCCGCAATTCAACACCCCGTCAAATAGCTATGTCGCTAGTGAGCTGTCCCGTTTGCTCGAAAGAAATCCCAATCCACTCAATCAACAAACACCTCGATTCTGACTGTAATGCTACTCCACCAATTCCAGCTTCTACATGTACCACCGCGTCTCCGGCTGCCGAAACAATCCCGTCTACAAAGGTACAGCTTGCCAGCATATTTGCTGCGCCTCTTGTGAAGAAACAATCCCAGGCTGTATCGCCGCTACCACAAAAGAGAAACGGAACTCTACACTCTCCAGTTCCAGTTGAAAAGCGTCCCTTCGACCACGAGCCAAAGCCCGTGAGTGCGGATGAAGCACCACCGCCTCCTACCAAGCGGCAAAAGGCCACCGCTGCACTCCGCGATGCAATGCCTCTGGCCGAGAAGATGCGGCCGCAGTCCCTTGACGACGTGTGTGGACAGGAACTCGTGGGAAGAGGTGGCGTTTTGCGTGGCCTGATCGAGGAAGGGAGAGTACCGTCCATGATTCTCTGGGGAACATCCGGATGCGGAAAGACTACGATTGCCCGTGTAATCGCTAATGTCTCTCGATCGCGGTTCGTTGAGATGTCAGCGACCTCAAGTGGCGTCCCCGAATTTAAAAAGATTTTTGCAGAGGCCAAGAGTGAATTGCTACTTACGGGGGGGAGGAAAACGATTCTCTTTGTCGATGAGATACATAGGCTGAATAAGGGCCAGCAGGATGTGTTTTTGGCACCAGTAGAGAGAGGGGAAATCACATTGTGAGTGCTTTCGCGATGTTTGGCAAACCCTACTCAGAACTAACTTGATGTCTACGTAGGATTGGTGCAACTACGGAGAATCCTTCGTTCAAGGTTCAGAACGTAACTACCCTTTACCTCACACCATGTTTGCAGCTTTTAATTATTTCCCATCCAGGCTCTTCTATCCCGGTGCCGAACGTTTACATTGACCAAACTTTCGCAAGCAAACGTTGAAGCCATTATCAGACGTGCGCTGAACGCTGAATCTCCTACGGACTCCACGGGAGCTGCTCTTGTATCACCATTATTAGACGAGGAGATGGTCACATATCTTGCACGGTTCGCCGACGGCGACGCAAGAACGGCACTAAACCTCCTTGAACTCGCCATGAACCTCTCTACACGCAAAGGAGTCACGAAAGAGAATATAAAAAAGAGTCTCACTCATACGTTAGTCTACGACAGAAGTGGCGACATGCACTACGATGCAATATCAGCCTTCCACAAAAGTTGCCGCGGTTCTGATCCTGATGCTGCACTCTTCTGGCTCGGAAGGATGCTGAATGGGGGAGAGGACCCCTTATATATTGCTCGACGCATGGTGGTGATTGCAAGTGAAGATATAGGGCTTGCGGATAATTCTATGTTGTCGTTAGCTACAGCTACGTTCGCCGCTGTTCAACAAGTGGGATTGCCAGAAGCTCGAATTAATCTTGCACATTGCGCAACTGCTCTGGCTATGGCGAAGAAATCTACAAGAGCTTACAGGGCTCTGGGGAAAGTCATGGATGTGCTTGAGAAAGATCCGGTGATCGCGGGTCTCGCTGTACCAATTCACCTGAGAAACGCACCAACGAAGCTGATGAAAGAGTTAAACTATGGGGCGGAATATAAGTACAATCCGGATTATAAGGACGGGAAGGTGAAACAGGAAGTTAGTTACCCGCGTCTACGGCTGGTGTTTTGGGGTAAGTATGTACAATGCTAATGGATTTTGCGACCAGTATTTACCAGCGGAGATGAGAGGCATGAGGTTTTTGGAGGACGCTGATTTGGGGTCAAAGATTGACCCTGATTTGCAGGACGAGGACGAAGACTACGGGAGCCCTCCTTGAAGTGTCCGGTTAATAGTAGGATTTTTATTTGACACAAATATGGTGTGTAATCCATGATAAATAGTTCGCTTATATATCAAGTCACGCCGGTGGCAGGAAGCCTGCAAATAATACGCCTTGAATCAGGCTATACATTACCATCCACCTCAGGATCCAAGAACTTCCACCAGTTGAACCTGGCACCGTCTGACGTCCTTCATCCATAATTTTGACTGCAATCCACCAGTACCACACTACACATCCACTGCTCAGTCTTGTAATGATCTGAACGTGATAGGCGATAATAGCCATTACAGCTAGTAGGAGTTGGGATATAGCCAGTCGATTTACGATATCCGGATTCATCTGTGAGTCGGCCCATGCTCCAAACCGATTTTTCCTCTGTCCCTCCTGATGATGCCTAGAGTAAAGTTGGAGACCCCACGCTCCAGATTGAAGAAGCACAACTAGCGTAGGTGTCGCCAGAAGGAACAATGGAAGATTAGATAAAGTCCAGTATCTAAATGGGCCCACATTCCTGTGGTAAAGTCAGGTGGATTAACCTAAACGTCGAGTGAAAGCGATAAGTACCAGTAGATGTCTTGAACCCAAGTGTAGATACTGGGGACGAGTTTCAAACACCATGGCCTGAGCGCATCCGGAGTGCAAAATTCCTGATATGCAATGTATTGGGGTAAAACCAATCCCCCTCCAATTACTAGTCCACCAATCCCCAAGCTTGCCACGCGGACGAAACTCCATATCTTCAAATCGTGGAGACTGAACAAAGCAGTTGCAAACTCGAATAAGAATAAAATTCCATTCAACAAACCGTTGCTCCGCACGGTACAAGCCGCAGAGAATACAGTCGCACTGAGTAACGTGAGGACGTTACCCCACAGGTGCTGTTCTGCTTTCACGGCTTCCAAAGACCAGGCAAAGATATAGGTACCAGTAAAGGCGAGAAATGAGAATAAACTCTCACTATATGGGGCTGACAAAAATAGACCGGCAGGAGAAAGGATGTGAAGGACTGAAACTAGCCACGCCATTTCTTTCGGACGTCTTGATGCATTGTTGCTGCATAGTAGTGTCAACTGATAGAGAACAAATACCGAGCCCAGATGGCACGCATTCGAGAGCAAAATAGCACTGGCAATCTCCGCGTCTGGATGGCCAAGCTGGTTATATCCCGGGATAATAGACAGCACTAGTTTTACAGTGAATATGCGATTTCTCAGCCTTATGGACATCGACCACCTACCTTTGCTTGTAATAACGATTGCCCGAGTAAACCCCCATCCAAATGCCCACTCTTGCTCGTTCATGTACCCCCGCTCGGCCACTTTGATGAAGTATATCGCATCCCATCTTGTCAAGCTATTGCAGATAGTTTCCAGAAGCCGGGCACCGATGCTTGCAACATGGACAGGCGGGTCATTGCTTGATTGAAGCAGTGCAAGTGTAGTGGATGTATCGTAGGCGGGCGAGGGTGTAACTAAAGCAATCAACCCAAGCAGGGACTTCCAGCAACCGAAGACGGCTAACAGACTCCAGTAAGGCGACGTCTGAATCCTGTCGAAAAGCATCCTGCAGCTACTTCAGCTATCGCGGACCCATGTGGGTTTGTAGGTTGAGGGGTTGAGGGCGCTAGTTACTCAGCGCGCCGGGACCAATCACCGGAGCCCCATTTGCCGCCAAAACTCATTTACCGGCGACTTCTTTTTCCCGCATCTTCAACTCTCCCGGAACAATCTCGAACCACCACAACCCCCCCCACCGTTCAACATGTCTCTGACATCGTTCATTTCCGACCTCTACTCCTCAGTTATCGTTTCCGACGTGCACGCAGAAGCACCACCGGCTGAGCCTGAGACCGAACAGGAGCCCTCCAACGACGAGAAGGCAGAAGAGCCGGAGGCAGAGGAAGAGGAGGAGGAGGAGGAGCCAGAGGATCCTTTCCCAGCCCTCCTAGCGGGTAGGTGTCCTTAGAATTTCTACCCAACGGATTGTCCGCTATTCAATGGGTTGTCCGCTGCAATATCAGATCACCCGCCGAGCAAGAGATTGATTCATTGAGGAAGGTCTTTTGCTAATCGGGCGCCACAGAATGCGAGAAGACGAAAGAATGTTCGCCGGGCAAGCATCACTACGACGAGTGTGTTGAGCGTGTTACCGCTGCCGCTGAGGATGCCGATAGCAAGGGCCCTAAGGAGGACTGTGTTGAGGAGTGTAAGAGCGCCCGCCCTTTGCCTGGAGCCACACGAGGGCCAGGTTTTTACAGCGCATATGTACTGACAGGCCGCACAGTCTTTCACCTGATTCATTGTGCCACTCAATGCGCTGCTCCTAAGCTGTTCGCTAAGCTCAAGTAAATTCGGTGGTACGTCACCAACCGGTGGTGGTCGCAGCCCGTAACTCGTACCTATGTAGCCAGCTCTCAGGGTGGTGAGATAGGGACCAATAGAAAAAATGATGATTATGATTCTAAGAGGGGAGGGCATCGTGTACAAGATACTATGTAACTGTATTTTTGACTGCATACCATTCATTCCTTTTCATTCACCACCTCTCCTCTCTTCTGCTCTGCTCAGTCCGCTGTTGCACTGTAGAGCATCTTCCTACAAGTCCAACTCAAAATTAGACGTTTTCATACACATCCTTACAAAAATTCAGCTTCAAGTTTACTATATGTCTCGTGAGTGATGTCGTCGTGGTCTTGTCTCCTGTCTCTCGGAGCTCTCAACCCCCCGCTCCACCCCACTCCACTTAACTCTGCTGACCACCGGCTCGCCTACCCCTACTTGCCTAAAGTACCTCCAGACCTTTCTCTTCCTTGGTCCAATCTTCATCCATTACATTTCATCCCTCCAATACCCGCTGTCATCATGGCCCAAGCACAACTCGTCCGTCCAAAGGTCAAGCAGCAGGCAGAAATGCAGCAGCAGCTCCGGCCAGTCGAGACAAAAGTTGAAGTCGAGCAGAGCGTCAAATTGCAGCAAGTTGTGCAACAGAAACAAAGTCTCCAGATGGTCCAGACGCTTCTCGGTGCATCCATCGGCTCCCTAGCCTATATCCGACGTCTCTTTCCTGATCAATGCTTCACCAAGATGCTATATACTCATGAGATCGCGGAAGACTATGGAAAGTTCTGCAATGCACCTGAGGTTGATAACCGGGAGCCTGGAACCAAGATCACCCGCTTGCAGAAGGGTATAACAACCGCCCAACCTCTAGACATTTTTACAGGCCGAATTGCTGACAGTGTTGTAGGCGTCACGGCCGAAGCAGACACATTTCTAGGGTGGCTGGAAAACGGAGTATTCCAAGCCATAAGTGACGGATATCTCAAGGCGATGCAGGTGTACATAACATCTGAGAGAGACCGCGCTGATACAGTGATTGAGTCCTACACCTTTTCATTCTCCTACCTCGATACCACTGTTACTCTCAGTGTGGGTGGACACAAGGTTACTGTGGGTAGTGCCAGTCAAAGCGCCCGGAATGTCACAAGAAGACTGCTCTCAGTCACAGAGGATCTTTCTGCTCTCCCAGGTAGGCTTCATCGTTGAAGCTCCCTCCAATGGTGTCACTGACAAACCGTTAGAGCAGCCTTGGTTGGCTATCCACCTTCACTATGCAGACCATACTCCAGACAACTATAACGCACCGGGGTTCAAACGGCTCAATATCAGCGAACCGGGGCTTGTGATTCAGGGAAGTGATATTGCGAGGTACAACTGTGGGGCAATGGACTCGGGATATCATGGGTACATTTGGGCTCTCTCTAACTGCCATAACACGAAGCTAATTAATGCACTACTTCAGAGTCTCACTCCGTGTGTCAAGCCTTCACGACAAAACGGACCAGAGAGTAGGCTCGAGGCGCGGGCGTCGTGCTGGCTCAAGGTTTTTTGTGGATGAAGATGTCGAGGAACCACCAGTGGGCTCGTTAGAGCCCTTCAGCAAGCCTTCCACCACCATCAAGAAAGATGTCCCCATCTCCACTATCCCGGATAGCCAGCAATCCTCCTCCAGCGACGAACACGGACGTAATGAGACTTCTGTTATTGCTACGCAGCCAGTACTTGGATTTAAGGCGGCTCCATCTGGTGGCCTAAGTCTCAGACTCTCTTAAAAGTTAAGGGGTACAAGATTGGATATTGGACGGTCATTTGTTATCAAAAGCGGTTCTATTTGTTCTGGAATTAAAGACGTTGCCAGAAGTATATCTTGATCTATAGCTATTCCTATTGCCTTCTATAGCTTTCTATTTGCGGTATTCCCAATTTTAATTGCGTATTACCTTGGTACGCGTGTTTTTTCATTGGAGCTCTCAGAAAATATGTCACGTATGATCACTCGTATATCTGAAAAACTTGATTTGTTACTTTATAGTAGGAAGGGAGGAAGCGTGCTTGTATATTGTAGTGTACTGATGGTGATAAGAGACAGAGAACCTCGAGACTACCTATCTACATTGTGTGGGGAGTAGCAACAAGTGCAAGTGCATATATGCAACATGTTTTGTGTACAGCAAGCATATGCATGTACAAATATCATTATTCAAACGGTCCATCACACAGCCCGATCAGCCATCCATTAGATATACAGTATGATATATTACATTCCAACTAAGCATGCTGGTATCAAACCATTGATTAAACGTCTTAAAAGCAAACCCTGCGACACAACCCTTCAACATCCCATTATGACGTCTGTAACGTCGCTTTCCACGCCACCCTCAACTCCTCCAACTGCTTCCATGTCTCCCTACCCAACTCTTCCCACTTTTCACCGCCCTCCCCTTCAACCTCCGTCGGTATCAAAACCTCATTTCCCGCCCTATCGCTTCCACTCCCCCACTTGACTCTCTCCGCCGTACCCTCAGCCAGCTCCTCTTCCCGCGCCAGCGCCAGATGCACTGGCGAATTCGCCCCCGTATGAGTAGAGATGGTGTGCCAGGGACTCCCAAGCCACCGCGCAATGTAGAAGGATAGGGTCATGCAATACCACAAGATTGGAAGCAAGTCGATCATAGCAGTAGCGCAAACACCAGGGTGACACACATAAGTCTTAACATTCCCCCTCCCTTCCTCCTCCTCCCCCTCCACGCGGAAAAATGATTCCGCCCAAGGCTTCGTCGCAGCAAGACTCGAAGTCAACGCCAACACATCCGTAATTCGCTTCGAACTCTCATAACTAAACTTTGATCGTCTCCCCTCAATATCTTCCATATCATAAGCCCACTGATACGCCTCCAAACTCGACACCCACACAATCCTCCCCGCCCCCTTCCGTAGCAACCCCATAACCTCATGCGCAAGGTAATAGTGACCAAACACATTTGCGCAGAAAACCTCGCCGATTCCCTCACCATCGGTTTTATGCGCCATCCACCCGACGTCCTGGAGTTTATACGCCGGGTGCGTCACGGCGTCGACCCAGTTCCGTGCTAGCGCGCTAAAACACGCGAGCCAGCTTATCCCCGTGAACGCGCCCATTCCGGCGTTGAAAATGGCGGCGTCGAGTTTTGGGATGGTGTTTTTGAGGTGCTGGGATAGTGCGGTGACGGAGCGGAGGTCGGTAAGGTCGACTTGGGAGGTTGAGAAGCGGATGCGGAGGTTTGCGGAGGGGCCTTGACGGGAGAGGTGTGTGAGGAGTTGGGTCAATGTCGCGGTGCTCTTTTTGGTGCTGCGGGTGGTGAAGATTATGGTGATTGTTTGAGAGGATGGGTAGTTTCGTAGGAAGTCGGTGACGAGTCGTTTGACTATTGAGAGACCGAGGCCGCTGAGGTTGGTGGTGAGTTTCTGGGCGCAGGATGAGGTGTGAAGGGGGTTTGTTTACCTGTTTGCCCCTGTCACAAGGACGTAGAAATCAGTGTCCGTAGTAGCCATTGAGTCTGGTTGACTTGAAGGATGAGAAGACGAGCAAAGGAGCGAGAGGGGCAGCTGTTATTGGGAGGATTGAGGAGAAAGTTGTTGTGTTATGGTCAGATGGTTAGGGTGTGCGGGAGCACAGAGAACGGAGTTAATTGCTCCATCGAGACAATTCCGGGGTCCACGTTTGAGATTGGGGTTTGCGCAGCTACTGATAGGTTGTATGTAAAAAAGACAATTTGCACAGCAAGAGGGTTGGATTTGGGAGAAGGACGAGGAGCTCTAGAAAGTCGCTCACGAGCGCTTTCGTGCTTGCAGGTTCTCTATTCAGGCACCGTCAAAAAAAATAATCATGATTACTACAAGAGTAAGACGTTTCAATGTCTTGTCTAATTAGCTTACTGACGCTGCATGGGTATATTGCACCCACGAATTACCCACGACCTCTAAATAACACCCAAAGACTTCCTCAAATCTAGCGCCTCCATCCTCCTTCGAACACTCGAACTCGCCTCCTCCCCTTCATCAAGTTCGATCTCGATCTTTGGCCGGTTCTTATTCAAATCATCCAAAATGATGCATGCCTTACATAGCTCTTGCGAGCTCATATATCCACACTTACGACACGAGCCTAGCTGTTGCTTCTTCGTCTTTGATACTTGCTCTTTCTTCTCACGCTTCTTCCTCTGAAGGGGTGGTGGCGGCGGCGACAACACAATCTCTATCTCTAGGTGTGCCGCCTTCTCGTTCGCCTCCAGCTGCTTTTCAAACTGCGACATCTCTCCGCCTTGTGATGGGTCTCCTGTCGTACCTTTTCCGCAACCGCCGCCCACCTCTTCTTCCGCCTTATCTGCAGCAACGTCGATAGTAGTCTTTGTTGTAGTCTTTGACTCACCCGCACACGTCGATCCCCGAATCTCTTCTGGCACCATCTCTGCGAACGCCTCGCCCGACCGGACAATATCCAAAATCGCCGACGGTCTAACGCGCTCAAGACTCTTGATTAGACTCCTTGCGCTGCCACGAAAGGCTTCCGGGGAATATATGCACTCTGTCGAGAAGTAATCGAGCTTTCGATGATGCGCGTAGAGGACGATTTCCTTTTCGTAGGCGTACTTGAGCGGCTTACTCCTTGATATTGGAGAGCTCGTGGATTCGGTAACGATGCATGTGCAGCGGTGTAACCGGGGAAGGTCGCCACGAAGTACTGTTGACCGTCAGTCACATACAGTTAAGGGGCGGGGAGAATACGGACGATTCATCAACACAGTCTCCGCCATATCATCCGCATTATGTCCCGTAACGACATGACTGACACCCAACATACCCGCACCCCGATCCAGCGCCTGTCTTCTAAAGACTCCACAAACAGTACAGTTCCCTTTCTTTCCAATCTGCTCTACGACTTGGTCCATCGTCCACCCATACAGCTCTCTATACCCGACAATACACAGCTCCATTTCATACTGCTCTGCATTCCTCTTCACAGTCTCGAGCGAGTCATCGCGATACCCTTTGATTCCTTCGTCGATAGAGAGCAGTACAAACTCCACACCATAGTCATATCGTTCGTTAAGCGTCTTCAACACTGCCGCGAGCACAGTAGAGTCTTTTCCGCCCGATGCGCCGATTGCGACACGCTGGCCGCGGTGGAAGAGTTTATTGGCAACGATAGTCTGGTGGACTTCGAGCTCGAAGACGGCGATAAAGCAGGAGATGCATAATCGCTCATATGTTTTTGCGCGTTGAATCTTTGCGCGTTCGGTTCCGCAGTGTGCGCAGAGTCGTGTGGTTGCAGCCGGTCGCCGCGTATCGGTGTTGGTCGACATTTTTGGAGAGGTGGGGAACGCCTCACCAGACAACGGAAGGCAGGGCGGGGCAGCCGCTCCGTTTGGTACCGGGTAATGTTTCGAGTGCGACTCGATGACGCCAACCTTCGGATCGGGTTGTTCTCAGTTCCGCGCCGGAGACCGCCGTCCTGGTCATGACTCACGAGATATCGAGTCCACGAAACAGTCATACGATAATCGTCCATCCACCCTTCATCCGTGATCTGGAATACTCTCAGTGGACGAATTTCTAATCAGAACTCCATCCAAAGTGGCCCCAACGATAATGGGACGAACCCTAACCACGACCCAACACCATGGCTGAGGTGCACAGCTACCAGCTAGACAAGACGGAAGATCTATGCATGATTACAATCCCAAGTGTGGTTCGATGGGGGCTATACGGCAGAGAAAATATAGTCTCGGTAAGGCCCGAGAGCTAGGAAGAGAAGAATTCCAAGCTTTGGAGAGCTTCAGAGAGTTTAAAAGGATTCCAAAAAAACCCTTTGCAGCTCGGTCAGGGTCCCACGTGCTCCCAAGCTTCCGCAGAACATGGGCTCGTCCCGAGATTTTCCCTTGTTTCATATTCATGATTTCGATGCAAGAACAAGCTCCCCATAACTTTTGCTGCAAAAACCGCAGAACCCCCCCGTTAATGTTACTGGATTCTTTACATACAATTCATACATATGCATCAAGCATACAACAATGCAGGATTCCAGCAGCAGCAATATGGTATGATAATAGGTATTTAGGTATTTAGGTTAGGTAGCGGGGGGTCCGGGGGGAGGTCAGTCTCAATCGTCGAAAACAAAAAAATAATCGAGAAGAGAATGAACATATAAAAAACTAGAGATATAAAAGGGGCTATCATAAAAAAAATCAAACGCAGTAAAAAAGCAAAGACTCCGCACACTCACATTCATAAAACAATGACAGAATTAAGAGCCCCCAAAGAAAGGCAAAACATACAAGAAATCAAAGCAAAGAAAACTATCCGAAAGGGAGAAGAAGAAAAAAAGCCCCATCAATTGTTTAGTTTCAAAAGATATCTTCACTTTGCAATTCGTACCCCCCCCCCAATCCCAATTCCCATTCCTATCCCAATATCCTCCAAAAAAAAAATGACAGAAGAAAAATGATAAAAAATGTTTTTTGATATCAAAAGATTCAACTCAAATGAAATCAATGAACCCACCGCTATAATGATGATGATGAATGGTGATGATGAATGATGATGATGATGAGCTCAGAGAGTAAAAGTTGTTAACCTACCACATACGCACACACACCACACGCAAATGTTACCCCAAATGAAACAAAAACAGCAATAAAGAAAAGAAAAAAAACACCAGAGCACCAGATCTGCAGATCAAGAGATGACGGCGACGACCAGTTAAAGCAAGTTAAACAACCGATAATAGATGATGCTGCAAAGCAAACAAGCAAGCAATTAAGCTCTCGAGCTCACCGCTATATATCTGTTCATCAATCAGGGGGTGCAGAAGAAACAGTAGCAGCAGCAGCACGCAAAAAAAGGAAGTTAACCCGTTTTATGAAACAAACCGCAACACGAAGCATAGCAGCAGCAACACACATGCACAACTTAAGTAACTGGCACAATCGTCGTACAGCAGACCCAAACACACGCAGCGCACATACACGACACACAAACCCAGCGACTTTTGAAAGAACTACGAACGTGACTTGCCATCTTCAGAAGGAAAACACAAGTCAAAAAACACAAAGAAATCCAGCGAAGAGAAGTGAAAAAGCATAAACAACCGAAGCAAAAAATCGTACAAAAACCTATCCCAGAAGACCAGCCACTTTATATTGTGCACATCCGGGAAAATGACAAATCCAAAAGGTTAAGAAATAACATGTAAAAGTTAAAGGCAAAATAAAGCAAGAGTAAAAACCGCCCGAAGGATGAAGTGAAGAAGCTCAAAGCAAAGGATAATACTGTTAACCAAAATAATGACGCTATTACGAATCGCCTGCCCCAACCTCATTGCTGTTATCATTCCACTGCAGGGAATCGCTTCCAAATCCAAGTGCCCCATTGCTATCTTCCGTGGTATTCAAGAACGAGTCAAAATCAAAATTATCCAAAAGATCTGCACTGCCATCATCAAACGTCCCCCCGAAATCCACACCGATATCGCCCATGCTTCCAAAGGTAGAAGTAGGCTGAATTGGATCGGGTATTGCTGACGGCGCTGCAGGTGCAGTATTCGGTGTCGGTTGCTGCACGGGCTGTCCAGCAGGGGTGTTACCGGGCTGGTTGGGCCCACCTGATGTGAAGTTCGATCGTGTGTGGTTGGGGTTTCCGAATGAGTTCGGATGTTGAGGAGTAGTCGGCGTGGGGGGTTCTGACGTTGTCGGCGTAACGGCGCTTGGAGCCTGTGTTGGTGGAGCGGCACCCTTCTTTGACCGCGGCTATTTTAGAATTAGCGCTCAACAGACAAAGCAAGCAAATACAAGAATATACCTTCTTCGCAGGCTCACGAGTAGCCTTCCCTTTCGGGTTTGGTTTGTTGGACTGAGTGGGCGTAGGCGGCTGATTCGTGACTTGAGGTGACGCAGGCGCTGGTCGGCCAGGGTTTGGAACGTTTGGCGGCGCTTGTGGTGGAGGCATAGCCGTATGTGGAAGATTTTGCCGTCCAGGTTGCGGTGTACCAACCTGCTGTGGCGGCTGGTTTTGCTGAGGCTGGCCGGGTTGCTGAGATTGAGGCTGGCCTTGCTGTTGCTGCAACATCTGTTGCTGTTGCTGCTGTTGTTGCGGATGCCAGATACCACCGGCTTGTTGTCCTCGGCCAGCTTGTTGCGCTCTCATGTTGGGGTTCATCTGGCCAGCCATTCCCGGTTGAGCCATCGGTCCTTCAAAGCCTCCAGGCGGTCGCATCATACCGGCACCATTCGGGGCGCCATTGTTACCCATCTGGTAATTGATCATGGGGTGGTTCCCCTCTGACATCTGTCCGTTGAAACCTGCTGCTGAAGCAGGCGAGTTCCTTTGTTGAACGTGCGCTCCCATCTGTCCGTCTGGTAATGGTGAGCCTGGTCCAACTTGATTCGGTATTTTAGGTGTTCCAGCCATAGGCTTGCCGCCAGGTCCTGGCGATGGTGCAGCCCTGCTGTTAGGTGACATGCTTTGATGGTAAGGGTTAGGCCGATTTCTGTCTTCATGAGTGGTAATATGATCTTGTTCTTGCCGAGCCTGCATCAGTCTCTTTTTGTTCTGCTGTTCAAGAAGCATCAATTGCATCTGGTAGTCTTGCAAAGCATGATTTCCAGTCCCACTCAAGCCCGCGCGCATTCCACCACCAGGCCCCGCATAGAAGTCACCCATACCACCTCCAAGACCACCTTCCGAGGTTTGAGGCATCATTGGCGAGCCAGCTTGTCCTGGGTTCTGAGGTATCCCCTTGGGACCACCCTGCAACTGTGCAATGTTCTTACCTGTAGCGGCAGCCATATTTTGAGCATACGCTTGAATAGAACGCTGTTGGGTGATAGCAGGTTGGCCTTGAAAGGCTTGGAACTGTGCCGCAGACAATGTGTTCGGGTTAATTCCGTTAGCTATTAACAGTTGGTGAGCTGCATTGGCGGCGGTGTTTGTATTTGGTCCTGGGGGCACACCTTGGGGTGTTACACCCCGTCCATTTCCAACTGGTTCATACTGTCCATTCTCCAAGCGCACCCGCTTATTCCCAGGCGAAGCAGCAGCAGCAGCAGGGGACTGAGGTCGTTGCTGGCCGTTCATATCGTTCACCTCGCCTTCTCTATTTTGCATATGCTGAATAAGCTGTGGTCGGCCAAGGGGATTCATCTGATGGGGTCCTCTGCGATTGTCGAGTGACTGTTAGACACAACTCATATAACTGTACTGGGCTAAAAGTATTACCTTCCCGCCGTGAGCTTTTGCAACACTGACCGCTGCAGCTGCTGCTGGCCCGGTTTGTGTGCCATATCCCCAGGGCTACCTGCACCTTCTTGACCCCCATGTACAACACCGTTTATGCCGCCGGCCATCATTCGGGCTGGGTATCCACCAGGCATGTTCATCTGTTGACCCATGAGCGCAGCTTGGTTGTTGGGGTTCATTCGCATCAGCTGTTCGTTGCGAAACCGTTGCTGGGCCTGAATATTGTGTCAACATCAAAACTCCAATCACGTGTACGATACACCCCCTCCCTGTACCCGATCGCTGTAGGATCACAAACCTGTGTTTGGCTTACATAGGCATTGGCGGCAGAGGAGGCGTTCCCCTTGGCACGTGCCCAGTAGATATCCATGAAACAACACCACCATTCCAGTAAGAAGGACCCTGAAATAGCTGTGGGTACCTTTGCGGGTGGTAAGTCTTTGATATTTTTCACGTCATCGCCATCATCGCCGTGTCTTTGCCCATCACTACCATCCATCGACTCATCATCAATACCATTCATGCCGCCATCGCTTTCGTGCTTTTGCGGTCGACGCGATGGACTGGGTCGGAAGTTAAGGTCAGTCTGGACCTCCGCGTCGGGCGTCTTTAATAACGCGTTCGCGCATTCGAACATGTTGTTCTTGCAGAAGTAGTCATAAATGTAGGTATTCAACATTTGTCGTCCATCATAAGCCGCAGCAGAAGAACCTCGAGGAGCAGCGCCATGTTCCATTCCCGGCGCTCCGCCGACCATCCCTCCCATATTGTTCATATTAATATTCATGTTTTGCCCTGGTTGTGGGGCCTTCTGGTCCATCTGGCTCATAGCGATCCAAAACCCAAGGTATCCTCTGATATCGTAGCCGACGCCTGTGGCGCCAGTGAATTCGAGTTTGTCACCCTGCTCAACGTCAAGAGCAAGCTGGCCGAAAAGAAGCAAAAAACTTAAGACCCAGATGCAGACGTTGATCGGATGCAAATTGAGTCTATCCAATGCTGGGAAAAAACGTGGACGGGCGGCAAACGCACAGATGTTGCAGCGTCGCAGGAGCAAAGCAACCTCGCGCGAAGCAAGCTACAAGTGGACAACAACTAAAGGAGAAGCACGCGAGGCCGCGAGTAGAGAGCCCGGGGCTGTCGGATCCGATGGATAGTATTTAATCGCCACTGTTCAGGTAATGAGGGTATCTGCAGTATATCGCGAAAAGAGAGCGTGGGTTCCGGGTCGGGACGATATGATCTGAAGCGACCGACCGATGAAGGCAACCCGTGATACCGTACGCGAAGGAAAACAGATGGAAAGGATATCCAGAATGTTGAGGTGAACCGATACGGCGGGAAAAGCCGTTAAAGGGAGCTTAAGCGATCGAGGGGTATGGTAGTTCGTGATGTTGGCAGCACCTTGTTGTTTTGGGGGGGGGGTGGCGGGATTTGCGATGGGGGGTGCGTTGCTGCGGTGCGGTCGTCGGGGTCTTCGTTGTGGTCGTGGGTCGTATCGGTCGCCAACAGTACAATACAGAGGAAGTTAAGTCGCTGGGATCAAAGCAGAACGCAGAACACTAGGCGATGGAGGAAGGGCGATAATCGCTGGGTCCGTCTGTCGTTCGGAGAAAAAAAGGGTCCTAGACTGGAGGGAGTGGGGTGTGTGATGTGGGAGAGACTCAAGACCGAGCTCAGGCAGCGAGCGCGATTTGGCGGCGTTTAGAGGGCTGGGGGACTGAGGAGGTCTGCACAGTACACCTACTAAAAGTACTTACTCTACTCCTGGATCAGTCAGGCGAAGAAGGTGTGGGTGGCCTTTGGTGTTGGCAAAAGTCAAACGAACGATAGCAGGGTAAATTGCCCCAACTCTGTATGTGTATTTTAAGGGTGGGAATCAGGGTCTCTCATTTTTCGCTCTCTATTGTTGTCTTATCGTGCTGAATGCTTCTCTCTGTGACTATTTGAAGGCTTTTATTACCGCCTGGTTTGCGCAGATGGTTGGGTTGCCTCCCATTGCGCGCTTCAGTCTGTCTTGAAATATCTGACTGCGAGGCGAATCATCCGCCGCCCGTTGTGCTAGTCAAATGTTGAAGGGTCGGGATCCAAGGGTCTAAAAGTATGTGCACGAGAGACGAAGCAGTGAGCAAAACGAACGGGTGACTGCTCGCACATAAGATGAGTGCTCTGGACGGTGTATCTGGAGACACCTCAGGGCAGAGTACCCCCTCTTCCACCGCATCTATTAAGGGCGTCAGATAGGATAGGAATTTTTCGAATTTTCAGCAGATCACACCCACCCCACATTATTCTGGCTCCTACACATGCACTCTACTGATGCGACGTAAAAAATCAGGGAAAATGCATGCCATCTGCCTGTCTGCCAGACTCATCAGGGTTGGAATTGTGTGAAACAACTCGTACAAATAAATGTCACTTCAAGCTGGATTTATAGTTCATGAAAAGAGAAGTTTTGAGAGCATATGTTGTGGCGTCCATCCGAACAACGAATCTCTCGTCATGACATCGACAACTTACAACAAACCATGACTAATAAAGTGAGAGATATATCACGGACAGATGTGCTCCTCTCGAAAGGGTAACTTTACGCAAGCCTCTTGTGGTTTTAGAAAGTAGCTGGTGGACATCCAATGCCGTGACTAGGCCGCGACCGGTGCACCGAAAGCACCGGATCCGAGCAGTATCACGGGCACGGCGATTCGGCAAACTGCGGTTGAGGAGGTTGGTTTCAAACTTATATTTTGCCGGGTCGCCCCGCGTTGTGAAGACAGCTCCGACTTCAGGTGCAGCTCTAATCTGTGGATCAACAAACCTTTAGAAAAAAGGTGTTTTGCTACTGTTTGAAGCAACTCGAATCATGCGAACTGCAGTGATAATTGTGTGTACTTGCACTGGTACTTGCACTGGTATCCATTTTGAGGCATTCGCTTTGTAAAACATAATCAATCGTCTCCTGGTGGGAGTTCATCGTCTATAAGCCTGATGAGACTCACTCTCATCTCTGTAGAATCGTTCCCTCGAAGGACGTCGCTTGTAAAGTGCGCATCAACTTGCATTTGAACCTATGTATTGACAACTTGTTAGTATAGAGCACTTGAGCCGCAAGCTGCGTCTCCATGATTCGCAGGGAACGGTAGGAGCCCAGGTGCTTTTGATTGTGGTTCGAACACAGAACCAATATATACTGACCATTTCCAACGCGCCCCTTAAGACACCGCATAGTATGTTTGAGTACCACAGTTCGTTCTGAGCCCGTCCATCATCTGGAAGTTCCACAAAATCTGCCAAAGGATTCTCATCGAATAACAGCGAAAACTGTTTGTTATCGGAAGTCCAATTTGTCACCGTGGGTGTTATATTCAGGAACACCTTAAATCCGATCTTATGATAGTTCAGAGTCAGCGTGTCTTGGGATTGTCGTGATTCAACGCCCACAATTTGCCATCTCAAGAATTACCAATTCGCACATGTCAAATGGCTGGATAGTGAAGGTCGAGGTTATGATCGAGAGTGCTCGTACCTTTGAGATAGTTTCGGCGGTCTCCCTGAAGTTTGCACACCTCCCCGTGTTTGTCTTCGCCAGAAAATCCTCAATCAGACGCAGTCCAACGTTGTAGCCCATCTTATCCAGCTGTTTGTTGACCTCCATATAATCACCTTCGTAATCTTTGCATAGCTGCGCAACGATGGAACCATAGGTGAGAGTGACCAGCTCTGCATTCTATACAGTAGATATCTTTAGCCGCCAGTATGTACTAGGCGAAAAGCTTCAACGAACCACTTTATCGATTCTGGTTTTCCAGACTCTTTAGATTGTCAGTTAAGCTATGCTCCTTGCTGGCTTGGAAAGCGGCTTACTCTTCGCCGATACGGGCGGCTTTTGTAGACGACATAATAGTGATCTATCGGAGAGCAACTGGGTACAGAAATGGTTTGGACACAGAGGACGACGAAGACGACGAGGAGGAGTGATGGTCTTGTTGGGCAGAAGTGATTGATGTCAAACGTCAATGTTGGGAGAGGCGCCGTGATGCACTAAGACTCGCGCTACACCATTTTTGACTTGGCGTTAAAGCCGGGAAACATACCATGAGCAATTCGCGTTCGCGCGCTCAGGCGTTCAAAGCTTTGTGTCCTACCCATCGATTTTGCTTCTCACGCTGCATCACGATCCTTCAAGCGATTGCCAAACTAACCTCTCCTTCCATTGCCGTTTTCAATATGTCTGTCGATAAGCGCAAGGTGCCAGAAGCCTTTGGCACCTCCCAACTTGTTAAACGCACCAGACCCGATGTTCCTCCAAGCAACTCATCTGTGGTGTCGATAGTGGGCCACTCTGCAGCCGGTGGCGCGCTCATTCAAGCTGTATGCTACTGCGATTGCGATTCCGGTTCGAATTCAACGCTGACGTTCCCGCTCAGGTTCCTCGGACATCCGGACTACAGGCTCCCATAATGGAGCTTGTGGGGCATGGGGTACGGCTTCCTTTTATGACAGCGCCCAGTCTTTGCGCACTCCCGGATCCGGGCTGATATTGATTTGCAGAAAGAGGTGTTTGCTGTACGCTTTGATTCCGAAGGGCAGAATATCGCGTCAGCTGGCTTTGACCGCGCGATTCGTATGTGGTCTCTCGTCTCCTAAGCCCGAACACTTTTGCTTATGGGATTGTAGTTCTCTGGAAGACTTATGGGGATTGTGCAAATTATTTGGAACTTAATGGCCATAAAGGAGCTATTCTCGATTTACACTGGTCCAGAGATTCACGGATAATATTTTCAGCATCGGCGGATACAATGTTGGCTTCGTGGGATGTAGAAGGCGGTACTAGAATAAGGAGATACGTTGGACATGAGGATGTGGTTAATGCCATGGATATTTCCAGGAGAGCATCGGAGTTGATGATCAGTGGAAGCGATGATGGAACTATTGGGGTATGCGACTTATATACGTCCGATTGTGAATCACAATTGCTAAATAGTTGTGCAGATATGGGATCCCCGGCAGAAGGCATCGGTAGACTACCTCGAAACTAACTTTCCCATTACTTCGGTAGCTATGAGCGAAGCTGGGAATGAAATATTTAGTGGTGGGATAGACAACGACATCAAGGTACATCCTTCGCCCCACCATGTTAGACATACCATGGACTGATTGTGTTCATAGGTTTGGGATTTACGCAAAAGGGCTATAGCATATACGTTACGCGGTCACCAAGACACAATTACATCTCTGAGCGTGTCACCAAACGGACAGTCGCTTCTCTCTAATTCCATGGACAGTACTGTGCGGACATGGGACATCCGCGCCTTTGCGCCTTCAACGCGGCATATCAGCACGTAAGGCAACCACGTCTCCCAAGAATCTGGGCTATAATAGCTAATGGTAATATAGATATGAGGGAGCACCTTCAGGAATCGAGAAAAACCTGATCCGGGCCAGCTGGTCACCCACAGGTGAGAGGATTGGTGCTGGTGGAGCAGATGGTAGCGTGGCCGTATGGGATGTTGAATCCAGGAGGTTGCTGTATAAGCTGCCTGGCCACCGAGGCACTGTGAACGACATGAGATTTTCACCCAGTATTTCAGAACCTATAAGTAATAATTGCTCTGTCTGTGCAGTATATATGATGATGATACTGACAATAGTTTGGCTAGTTGTCTCTGCCTCATCGGATAAAAGTTTAATCCTTGGCGAACTGGGTAAATAGGGATCGTCGGGTGGATTTTGGCGTGGACACGGGACGGTCAGAAGCGTCGGTCCGGCGATCGGTGGAAGGGAGCTTAAGCTTGAAGTTAATAATGGGAGCTACTAGATTGGTGATCTTGAAGCACTGGGCGCGTGGCTGTGAGTTAGATAGAGGTAACTTGGTGTGCCAACTTTTGGTGTCTTCTCTTGAATATCTGCTGCCCCTGGCGCAGTGAAACGCAAATGCAAATGTACGTGGATCAGGCATTCTTGCGCATATACTCGGTGCAAGAGAAAAGGGAGCTTTTCAGTTGTACAATATGAGACAAATGGGAGCTGCCTCTCCTTCAGTCCTTCAGGAAGCGGGTGTCGGTAGATTCAAATCATCCTCCACCTGTCGTCTCCAATTATCGTTGCGGGGAATCTTGGAGGTTATCGCCTGGCGATCATCTTCGCTGTTCGCGGTCTAGCGGTTCGGGACCTGCATCAACGTGAAACAATGTCACCCCTGAACCGCTATGATGTTGTAGAGCACCTCCGTCAAGCCTTCCATATGCTGAATCGCAGGTACGAGGCAGCCACCAACCCGTGTCTCTCTTTCTCCACCAACTGGACTGCCCTCCTCATATTTCTTGTCCCTTTTGCCTCCGACACTCTCTCCTTTTGTGTTCAGGTGGTGCTTGAGGCACATCGCTGCTTGCAGAATATCGAATCTATTTCTCTCGTCCTTCCTTCCCCCCCCACATATCCTGGTGGACTTCAATGCTCTGGGCACTTTACTTGCTGCCAATCCATCCGCTCTCTAATTGTCTACCAAACTCTCGTCTTCACCCAATCGCGGACTCCTGGTCTCTGCCGATATCTGGGGTAGACCTTGCTATCTGATATTCATTTCGTTCGCTTCGACAGCGACAAGGAGAAGCCCAATCAATCTATAATATCAGCTTGCAGACAGACGCCTTATATTTTTCATTCTCTCCGCCAAATCTTTGCTAGAGACATTGGGCATAGCTTCTACAGACTATATACCCGTTTACATCTCAGTGGCCATCACTCGTCTCCCTCGCATCGACCACACGTCTTAGGGTCGTATTGCCGTAAAATAGCCATCACCTCGAGACAACTGGCTTGCAGCTAGCTATCCGAGTCGACATCTTCGGTTTGGAAGCGATTGTTCACATAGTCTAGGGGAAATCACGTATGTGACCGCTTGGGAAAGGGCAGACTGGTGTATATCAATTTACATCGGCTCACCAATTTGGTACCAATCACACCGGTCGAACAACAATCGCAACTTCTCGCCATGCCCCCCATTCCACGAATTACGACCCAGCTTGCGGTGGTAGATACCGCCGGGGTTTCGGAGATCGAAATGTCGAATACGAATAGGCAATCGGGCGGGAATAGTGTGCGCGGCTGGTTCAGTGGCCGCAGTGAGCGAAGGCAGAGCCGGCAAGGGTCACTGAGTAGCTCGGGAAGCGTACCCAAAACACCAGTTCAAGAAATGAGCCGTATCGAAGCTGTTTTGACCGAAGTCCCATTGAATTCTATGTCGAGTCCCTCTGGGCGCTCCGGCAGAAACTATACCACAAGTCCCAATTCTCCTATATCGCCATTGGACAGGTCTGGGGCGGACCTTTTGAGCACGGATTCCAGCCGAGAGATGCCCACAATGCCAGAAGCGGCAGCAAGGCGAACCAGTCAGCAGGCTATGGAGGAAATAATACATTCGGTACGGAGACTTCAGGCTGGACAACTCGAGGAGACTCAGATTCCAGACGCCGAAGCACAGCAACGAGCATCGCAAGAGCCTGCTCAAGTACGGAAAAAGTGGTGGTGGCAGAAGCCGCGGTGGAAGGGTTTGCAGAACAGATTAATTACAGCAACGATTGCTGGTATCATGTGCATATTTGTGCTGACAATATGTGCGTATCCCATGCTGAAACAGGCAGATTGAGATGGATACTAATTCGTGGTTAGATCTTGCACTGGCTCTCTCCCTAAAGTATCGACTACGGCAAGAATGGCACGTACTAATGGTTTTGATAATTCTAATGACGACACTGTTTTTCTGCCATTCTCTGGTCAGATTGTGCATAGATGTCACAAGCACCGAGAGGTCAAGAAATGGATCCGTAGGTTTCTCACGGGTACCGTCAATTGCTGGTCCGGAAGGTTATGCAAATCCTCGTACACCCATACGAGTCAACACCCAAAGTCCACAGTTCAACGAGGGGATGAAAGAGCCACCGCCGGTTTATGGCCTGTGGAGATGCTCGTATGAGACCCTTCTTCTGTTGATTAATGCCCAAGCTGATAGAACCCACCAGTGTTCGTGTCAATCCCGACGAATTCTACTGGGTTCGCCGACGAAGTGCTACCCCCAACTCCCCACACACAATATCAGAAGAGGCGACCTCCCCCATACAACGAAGGTCCATGACATTGTCTCCAAGACCACCATCATATCTTTCCGACGATGGCGTATCATACGTTGTCAACGCAGTGCCAGAGATACGCACCGAACCGCCATTACCGCCACATCCATCGGAAATACGACGAATTGCCTGAGCTCGATTGTTGTTGTATATATATAACACTAGCTGCGTATTTTTACTTCTGGGTAAACTACTTGATCATGCATTTTCCATGAAGGAATGGGAAATGATAAAAGAAAACGGCGTATTTATTCCATCTCTGTGTGTAGTCTCGTTTATGCATGGGGAGCTTTGGCTTTTTTGTCTCAATCATTTTTGGGCGTGGTTTGGGCTTTTCTCATTATTTTCTTATATTCCAGGATACCCCCAGTGTGCATATAAGGGTGCTTATTTTTATATCTGTTCTCTCCGGTGTTGTAGAACAATTCTGTTACATAGCAGTGGCGATGCGCTATTTGGATCTCCTTGGTCGTTAAAGTAATGAACACGGACAATCACTCGCTGTGTTTTTTCCGTGGGTTCATCGCCTGCAGCTGACAAGCCAACACCCGAGTGGCCTCACGGTGTTGGACAATCCACAAAGGAGTCAAAGCTCCCCTATTCATTCGTACAGAGTAAACAGCACAGTCCTAGACACTCACTTCAAAACACCATCAATCACACAGATAAAACTCAAACGAAACAGAAAGCCAGAAAAGATACAGCGCCAACCGTCCAATACGCCGATTCATAAACCCCCGCCGAAATAAAGAATAGGAACAGAGAAGGTGGAAAAAAAAGACCCGTACTACAAGGGTATAAAGTACAACAACGCCGCTTCAATCACATCCAAGTCCTGTAATAGTGCCTTACTACGCATCAAACACTGCATCCCCTTCCGCAACCCTCCGCCTCGACGAGCGCCGCTTCACCTTCTTTACTGGCGGTGATTCAGTTATTGTGGTAGCAGTAATGTCGGCGGAAGGCTTTGGTTTCTGCATTGTTTAGTCAGATGGAGACAACGAATAGTAGGGGAAGACGGGCACATACAGCCCGAGAAGATCTTCGTCGTTTCTTAGACTCCGCTGGTTCTTCTCGCTCAGGCTCTGCCTCTGGTTCACGCTGGCGACGTGCTCGTGACCGCGGTCGAGGCGCCGTTTGCTCCTCCATCTCCACTTCCGGCTCCGTCTGACGGCTTGCCCGTGACCGTGGTCGAGGCGCTGCTGACTCCCCTTCTTCCTCCGCCTCCATTTGACGGTGTGCTCGTGACCGTGGTCGAGGCGCTGCTGGTTTCTCTACGTTCACCGCCTCCAGTTGACTGCGTGATCGTGGTCGTGGACGGTTTAGTTCGGACAACGATTACCTCCTCTTCATAGACTACTTCATCTCTTATGTTCTCCTGTGGTCGGGATGATGGCTGTGGTTCTGGCTCCCGCTCCCGCTCCTGCTCGTGTTCGGGCTCGGGCTCGGGTCCATCGTCAGCTTTATCCCCCACCAATTCAAAGGATCCATCCCGTCTGAAGGCGCGTTCGAGATCGGGCTCAAAGTCCAGGTCGGGATCTTGTTCCACTTCAGGTTCAGACTCTTGTTCCACTCCAGGTTGAGGGTGAGGCTCAGAAAGCCGCATCTTCCTACTTGCTCTGGTGACCACAGGCTCCAGTTCCGGCTTATCCTCCTCAATTCGTTCCAGTTCAAGACCACAACCCTTCCAATTAGCCTTTCTGGCCACCGCCACCTCTTGATCTCTCGGTACCTGCTCCGCCGCCGCCGCCGCCGCCACCACACCGCCGTTCGTGATATCCTTCAATGGCGTCATCCCTGCATTTGTTCCAGCATCTGCTTGGAGATCCGGAGCCTTTTCAATCGATGCAACTAGGCTCTTATTCCACCCATCCACCAGATCAATCGCCTTCTTCCATTCCTCTTCTAAGACTTCATTCCTTCGTTTCAATATTGCAATTTCCTCTTCCTTCTCCGCAAGATCCTCCACAGGCACGTAGTTTGGTTGATTCAACATTTCCTGTAGCGATCCCATCACGGTGTCCAGTTCGAGACTGAGACTCTCGAAGTTTGCGGGGGGCGCAACAACAGGGTTGATAGCATCTTCTACTTCCTCCTCTGTTTGCGGGTTGTGGTCGTCATCCGGAAGCCCTTGCACCGCTTTCAGAGTCGATAGGCATTGCCGGAGAAGTGCAAGGATGCTGTCGTTTTCGTCGGCGAGCGTTTGCGAGAGCTTGGTCAAGAAGTCGACGGTTTCGTCTGTTAATGGATTTGATGATGATCCGGTGGCTTCTCCAGCGTCGTTATACTCTCGTATAGTGTTTCTTGACGGCTGCTGAGACCCCGTTATTACAATCGTGGAAGCGGTTGGCCGTGTTCCCCTACGGGTATCCAAGAGGCGCTCTTTCATCTTCTGGATTTGCATGTCGCGCTTCCTGATATCGTTCGCGCACTGAGTCCGCACCTGTGCAAGGAGTGTCTTAAGGCGAACCGATTCATCGCGGAGAGATTTTGCTGAAGACTCGATGGTACGGATGGTGGAGTTGGAGGAGCGAGCTTGAGCTTCCAGCACTGAGTTTTTGCGTTCCAGTTCTGAGACCTTGGTTTTCAGAGATTCCTAAGGATGACTGCCGGTAAGCACTGCATTGAAGCAGGCAAGATGTGAGGAATCATACGATTGTAGAGGTTTGTTTGGTTTCCGTATTCTGCAGTGACCGGATAGTTATCGCAAGATTCTCGCGCTGCTCTGCTTCTTTCTAGACACGAACAACATCAATACCAGCCCGGAACCTAACGGCAATGACATACATCTTGCCGCTGCACAAGCTCGTGCACTAGATTGATGATCCGTGCGGGATTGTGCGGGTCTTTCGATGGCTTTGCGAAGTCGATAGGATTACCACGGACAAGCCCGCGAGAAGCCAGTTGGTTATTGACATAATTGGATGCGGACTTGAGATCACCCGGGTCCATGGCGGGCAGGTTGGAGCGCGAGCGAGAGGAACCAGCGAGAAAAGTTGAAGATTTGACGGTGTTGCAAACGAATGATGTTTAGTGGTCGCGTTGCCCCTTTGATAGGTAAACAGCAACCACGCTAGGTCGTTAAGCCTCATCGCCAACAGTTGTTTAGGGTTATGTGCTGAGTGATACACAGTGATTTGGCAATCAACCGATTTCATCAATTCCAGAAACTTTGCAGTACAATTCGAAATTCAAAAACTCCAGAATATCCCCTCACACAATTACCCCTCAAGTAGCCGAAATCTCAGCGGGAGGATATACCTCCAGCGGGCTCTTCCCTGCCTTGATCTCGCTCTTACTCAACATCTTACTCCTCCTCATCAACTCGGCGCTCTGGACAACCACGGGATCAAAGTTTTGACTTGCTACAGCAACAACCTTTTCTCCTTGGGTATAATACGCAACCCATTTGTCTTGATCCGGATCCCCTAGCAAAGTTACATCGTCGTGCTTGTCGTTTCCGCTCGAATTTCCACAGTACCGAAGCTGCGCTCCCAACGCCGACCAGAAGATTGGTGTAAACGGCACTGGCTTGCGTTTGTTTGCGATGTGGCGTCCAGCTTGACGGCCGGCGTTTTGGGCCACGTTCCAGTGCTCTGGGTGGAAGTTAGATTCGGCGGAAAGTAGGCGGTGAGGGGAACATACCGATGCGGACAACGCCTGTGCCATGTGGGTATGTAGCAATGTCTCCCACTGCATAAGCGTCTTCAACACCCTTAATTCTCCAGTGATCATCAACTGCAACACTCCCATCGTCCTCGAGTTTGATGCCACTATTCTTGAGGTACTCAGTAGCAGGAGCTACCCCGACACCAAGGATAACGAGGTCTGCTTCCAAGCTCTGGCCGTCTTTCAGGGCTACAGAGCCAACTACCGATGGATCAGATTGTGAGGGCTTCGCATCGTCAACTTGGGCGTTCATATAAAACTTGACGCCAGATTTCTCGAGTTGACGTTGGAAGATTGCCCCCACTTCGGGGCCCATTACCCGTTCCAGCGGAGTCGATTCCATGCCGACAATCGTAACTTCATTTTCCTTGCCACTGAGACACTTTCCTACCTCCATTCCAATGAAACTAGATCCTAATCGCAATATCAGCATACCCTTGCCCAGCTCTCATGTCAATATCACTCACCAATCACCACAATCTTCTTCCCATTGTCTCCAATAGCCTTTAGAATCCCCTGTACATCGCCCACGTCTCTAAGGACAAAAATATTCCCCAGAGACTTGAATCCTTGCATCGGCAATCTCTTCGGTGTTCCCCCCTATGCGCAGATAAGTATATATCCACTATATTCACAAGACTCGCACTCACAGTTGTAAAGATGACTTTGTCATAACTAAATTCTTCTCCGTCCTTCGTCTTCAATTTATGCCCCGCGAAATCAACCGACTCCACCTCTTTCTCCAGGTGAAAGTCCACCCCCGCCTCTTTATAGAATTCATCAGTGCGCAAGGCAAGCTTTGCCGCGTCTGGAATCAGGGCCTTTGAGAGTTTCGTCTACACCATATCAGCCCCATTATGCTCGATCCCAGAGAAGGAGGATGTACTCGGTCAATTGGTAGATATGCCTCCTTCGACAACACAGTGATTTTCCCGGTATAACCCTTCTCCCTAATCCCTTCAACAGCACCGATAGCTCCAGACCCTCCACCAACAATCAGAACTCTCTCCGCTGACCGTGGAGAGCACGCAATGTTGGGGACTCGTCTGCCGGTCTTGAGGGAGTCTTCATCACCGCGGACGTAGACAGCACCATCTTTAACGCTGACATGGAAAGCGTTGAGGTGGTCAAGGGCAGGTGCATTCTCGACGAAGCCATTGGTAGTGTCGAAGCAGGCGCCGTGCCTGGAGGTTATTAGAAATATGAACAATAAAATACCAGGACATCGAGGGGTAAACAAACCAAGGGCAAGTTAAACGACCGTCATCAGACACAACACCCTTGACCAAGGGTGCACCTCCACAGTGTCAGCATGCTTGATGCATCCTCTCCTTTCAATATAGAACCTACCATAATCTACACCTCGTCAGTATCTTGTCTTCCCGGGATTTGGTGTTTTCATACGAGTGCATTTTGTGCCCAGTGCTCTCAGAGATCCGTTGACCTTCAGTAGGAGTACCTTGCCCCCTTCCAGGCCCTCGACTTCAGCCTCGACCTTGTCTCCATCCTTGAGATTGATGTTATCAAGCTTAAGCTTGAATTCCTTCTGCTGAATTGTAGTCGTCATTGCACGATGTACACCGATTTTACTAAAATAGCTGGGAGAGTGAGCAGTTAGGGGGATGCGGACGAGAAAACGGAAGGCTGGACGCATGTACAGAGAGAGAGGATACGTTATATGCAGAGGTCGCGGGGTTGGTTTGTCAGAACAGAGCGGGGTTGTGGTTGGGTGCTCAAGTGAGTGCCAATGCGGTTTTGATTTTCAAGTACATGATTCTACCTCATTCGTCATATATCAATAATTTCCACGGCTCGATCAACCAACCAACTCTCAGCAAGCAGGGTACCCTAAATGCTCCTGGCATTCCTCGACAGGATTTGGCGAAACTCTGAAGCTGCTGTTACAAGCGGCCGAGAGAGATGATGACGCAATCTATTTTAACGGTACTTGCTTGCATTAACGCCGACGTAAGATCGACCAATCGATAAGCCTCAAATGTTCAGCCAACATGCAAACGACCATCCAAACTGATAAATCACGATTCATGAACTCCTTTGGGCAAGAAAAAAAGTACTTCATCAAACACCGCCCACCAAATGACGGGCACAAATTCACCCAAAACTGGTATCCCCGTTGCTCCAAGGTGCGGAATTCTATACAGCAACATGCCTACTCAGTAGTATGTAAATAACTCATGCAAACACTCTCCCGTCGATATCAAACATCATCCTGGCCGAGAAACAAAGAAAATCCCAAGCTGCCGCTCCAACAACGCCGTCCATCACCAGAAGAAATAATATCAACAACCACAGGAACAACATCACCATCCGAACGTTCACTTAACGCGCATTCAAATCATCCGGCAACGCTTGATAATACGCTCCCTCCTGTTGGTACCTCCTTCTTGGGCCATCCACAGGTTCAATACCATCTGCAATCGCATCTTCATATGTTGGCGGCGGTGCACTATCGGTGAGATCCACATATCCATCGTTGTCATGAGTTGGAGGGTTGTAACTAGAGTGTGGTCTGTCTGGTAGTGTGGGTGATACGGGACTTGCCATTGGTGATGTGTTTGTAGAGAAGGAACCCTTCCTCTCGCCCTTCTCGCCCTGGGGTGGGATAGAGTGTGTGGGGACCGTCAGACTACTATTCGTCTTCACGGCTCGTGGTGGCTGCATAGGTGGGGGACGATAGGCCGAGTCAATGAGTTGTTGCGGAGGCCGTATGCCGGAGTAAATTTCGATCTCGAATATAAGTGAGACAATCTATCATACCTCTGTCAGCTGGATATACCGGCACATGGAGGAGACTGTTATACATCGTAGTGTTGTTCTCCGGCACGACTCAACCCAATTTCAATCTTCAATTGATAGCTTCTCTTGATATTGCATGTCGTAAAGCTTGGAGACACGCTATCTGGCACTGCTCTGTCACGCCACAGACTAGGATCTGCCTCTAACGTAACATTCGGCGGTGCATCTTCGCTGCCAAATGGGACATGTAAATCGGCGACGCTGAGAAGAAGGTATTGAGTAAGCTCATCTTTATATAGCTCGTGTGCGGTTATGCGTGTATTCGCGAGCAACGTGACTTGCAGAGTCCTCATGACGATGACTTCCTTGAATGGGTCCAGCTTTGTGAGAAGTAATCGCAGAGGTAATGGATCGTTAGGAACCAAAATTGGAGGTGACGGAAGTCGGGCTTCGATTGTGAAGCGTACTGGGATAATTGTGGGGGTAGAAGAAGAGGGCACTTCTTTACGGAAAACTGAGAGAAAGGAGGTCTTTTTTGTTGCAGACGCGGGCGTCTTGGGTACCGTGATAAACTCGTGCTTTCGCCGGGCGAAGGTCTCAGCAACTGTTGGAGGGGGTCGTGGAGGTTCGATGGGAAGGAAAACAAATGGATCGTGCTGTGATGGGTATTTAGCCTTGGGTCTTACTCTTGAGATATGGTGAGCCTACCTGCCGCATGTTTGCCTTGTAAAATTGAGGTCTAGAGCTCTCAGCTTTGTCCATATCATAACAAACTCGTTTTTTGCAGAGTTTACCTGTTAACCGTGGCCTTTAAAAAGTACTTGATCCACGCAATATCTCCCGGTATACCGCTCAAACTCGGCGGGAGCGTTCCCTTGACATGGCGGTTTGAATCCCTGGCATAATCCAGCGTCCCTTTCGACATATCGAAGCTTACTTTCTGAAGGAGACCACCGGCAATTGTGCCAGGGGCTGCGCCTAGCGTGCATGAAGAATTTATGGGTATCCTTATTCTGAATGGATACTCGTATTGGCCGCCTTTGAGCGTGAAGCCTGTGTTAGAGGTGGTGTTTTCTCTAATAGCTTCAGAGGGAAAAACAGTCTGGACTACGTATAGTAGCTTTTGCGGAATTGATGTCAGCACTCCGAGAGAGTAGCAAATTTGAGGCAGTTATACCCTGTGAATCTCGACCTCAGCACGTCGCTTTTCTCGAGGTCTTTCTTCGAGAACCTCGAGTCGAGGTGGTTCCAATCTGGTCCGAGATATGCCCTCCATCTTAACGGTTATAGATGATACTCCTCAAAATCAGCAAGGTCTTTCATTATGGTTTCTCCGGTTTCATGTACCTGTATCATCACTTGGTAGATTCAAAATGACCTTTCCAGAGACATAATCCAAACAAGTGAAAACAGTCCGAGTGCTGTTATCGAGCTCGATTCTCACAGACATACGGCCGTAAGTTTTGTGCTCGGATGGGTATGAACAGTGTTCTCGGCGCGCCTTGAGGGACTGTCTTGAACGAAGTGACGTTATCTCGTCTTTTGAATACCTTCAAGCAGCTGTTGTCAGATATATGACTGAGACGGAGCAATGCGTAATTAGCAGTTGACGCCTCACATGCGGCTCTATGGTTTAGGGTTAGAAATGGTAGGTGCTGGCTCGGCACGTCAGTAAATTTTAGCGGGAGAGAACCACGAAGAGCTCCGCGGTACCTTCAAAATTGCTACCGGCCACGACTTCTCACCGCAACGGATTATCCTTCAGGTTCTCGCCTCCTCCCGATATTCTCCTTGGTTTCCCGTCGAATACCCAATACAATACAACAATGGTATGTATACCAGGCACCCGCCTTCTTCCGAGGTCCGGCGGTCTTCCCCGCCACTCCGAAACAAAGGCTTTTTCTCCTCTAGCAAGAAACAACAATAACTGACGCTTCAATGTAGGCCCACCGGATAGTAGCGCAGATTGTGCTAGTTGGTAGCCGAGTCCTTGGGCGCGCCTTTGTCGAAGCCTACCGTCAAGCTCAAGCTTCCGCCAAATACGCAAAGGCAGCACAAGCAGGCACGGTTTCCGGCGGTACGACAATAAACGTACGGGGCGGTCTCACACTCGACGAAGCGTACAAGATTTTGAACGTCAAACCCAGTACGGAAGCAGGGGGCCTCTCGCCGGAGTCGGTGGCAGAGCGGTACAAGACGTTATTCGAACGGAACGATCCAAAGAAGGGTGGTAGTTTCTACCTGCAGTCAAAGATTTATCGGGCAAGGGAGAGGTTAGATCAGGAGATAAAACGGGCGGCGGAGAAAGCGAAAACGGCAGAACCATAAGAAAGAGGTGGGAGGCCGGGTTGTATAAAAGTTCGCCTTGGAAGGACGGAGTTCCGGGAATTAGAGGAAGCGGAGGAGCATTTTGGTGTTTAGGTACTAGAGCATCTGTTGTCTGTATGTGCGCCATGTTTGCACCATTCATTGTACATGTACTATTACTTACCGGTCGTTCGATGTGGATGATTTTTCAACACAGCCACTGCAATGGCAAAAGCTGTTGTATTTCTACGTTACTATGGACTATCTAACACTTCTCGACTCTTGGTTCTTTACCCTGCAGCTTACCTCTTTTGTTACGCCGCGTTTTGCTGGGCGGTTGTGTTATTGAAATTGGGTGCACAGCCTCGCAATTATGTGGGTGGACGCGCAACACTCAGCTGGAATTGCTTCTGCAAAAGAAAGGCTCGGGCTTGCGTTGGATATTTGATATCTTTATGCAGGAGTCTATTCCGAATTTTACATTGCGCCTTGTTACACTGCAGAGAAGCAAGAACGGGTTTGCCTTGTTGGATGCCTTGATACAAGGAATCTGGAGACTCATGATCATAGTCAAAGACAACGACACACACCAATCACCCTATTCCAGAAAATGCTCGACTTCTCGATGGTCAAATTCTCGTTGTCATACTACTCTAGCTGTGTTATTCAGTGCACAGAAGTTGTCGAGTGCCAAAACGACGAATTATCAAACGATTGATCCGGGGTGACCGATATCTGCTGTTTTCTCTGGAAACCTGCACTTCCTTTATGAATTGAACCCTCACCTTAAGTGGGACCTTTGGAGCGGCCTGGATAAACCACTTCATATACGATTCCCAGAAATGAGACATTCACGACAATAGCCATATCCCCCACAATCCTCCTATCGCCATCACTAAGCACCGCTGCATCTCGGTCCTTTTTCCAATACCACTACTCTCGGCCTCCTCCTCCTCCTCCATGATGTCCTCATCGCCATCCTTTTTGGCAGTCCCTGTCGATATTATCATCCGTATCATCAATCAAGCAAACCGCCCCGCTCTGCCCCCTCGCCGCCCCGCACGCCTTATTGAACTCATCATCCTTTCCGTCATTACTATCAGTGGTGTTGAAGTATAGGTCGACGTAGTGAATTTCCACCTTCACGTCTTTCGTCGAGGGAGGTCCGCTCCAGCTTCCGTTGTTGGCCCAGAGGTTGAACATGATTTTCCCCGGGCTGCCATTGTTAGAGATGAAGACTGCTACGAAAAAGGTGAGGGAGAGACAGACGTGCTTAGGAATATTTTTTAGAATCTGCCGCTTCAGTAAGCTGTTCTGGTAAAACTTCACGGATGCGTTTGTCCAGTCGAATCTGTGCTGTCCACGGCTGGTCTAGGCGTTCCTTATAGGAAGCACCAGGGATGAACAGGTCTTTGTCTAAATCAAACGCTGTTCTGTTTAGCAGTATGACCAAGGGAGGGAGAAGATCTGGTACCTACCAGGTTGATTCGCGTAATGCACGGCTGTCAAACTGTCATTTCCATCCTTCATAATAATCACAATATTGGACTCTACCTCATCGCTCTATACACTGTGAGCATCATACACACGCAGGAACCAGTTCCTCCACCCACATAATAAAAGAAAAATCCAGCCACCGAACCTCCTTTAGCCCCAGGCTCCTGGGTCGCCTCATACCGCATCCGAAAACTTCCATGGAAAATATCATTTCTTCGACTATGCACCTCTGCAACGCTCACCGGCTCATCACTATCCATATCGTAACCCATCTGCCGAAGATGAAGCCGACCGTTTTCAAGCCACACGTTTTCAGCATCATATTTGCGTGCCACTGTACCAAGAGTTCCATTGGCGTCGACGGGCCATGTTTGTATTTCCCAATCTTTGAGCTTGGGGGAGGCATTGTCAATGTAGGTGGGAAGTTGTTGTATATACGGTGGGTAAATTTGATGGATCCGGAGGTTTGCGAGAGGAGATAGCCACATTCACACTTTGCCAGAACGACGGAGGGAAAGAGGGGGAGGATAAGAAGGAGTATTGGAGTCCATGGTGTTGTTACCGTGGGTGAAGGTGACATTCTGGTGGGTTTTGGTAGGGGCTTGAGAAATACGTATATACAGGTATATAGACGGTGCCTTTATGCAGCTTAATTATAAGTTGCTGAAGATTAGGCCTAGAAACCGAGAATAATCTTGATTTGATACGTCTGAGGGCTTTTATAGACCCCAGACTGTAGAATCAGCGTTCGGCACGAATAAGGCCTTTAAATTTTTCTATGTTACCCAGCGGCAAATTCTCCATAGAATCTCTCTGGCCAATATTGAATGACGTGCTAAAAAAGATAGATCGAAGACTACTTGTAGAAACGGACAGCAGCAGAAGATATAGATACCTTGATTCATCCCGGTACACGCACTATACACTCCGAGCCCCACAATTCAGCACCACGTATTGAAGTTCTTTGAGTGGAAATGATTTCAATAGCTACATTGCAGTCTTTCGGTGCTAATTGTGATCAAAACTGTCAATTCAGATGACAAAATCCGTCACGACATTGCAGGAAGTGAAACTGTGGCGTATCATTCCTATATAAATATACCATACCTACGCAGGTGCTTATTCGAAGATCTTTGGACAGATGGATAAATTCTCCCCAACAGAATCCATAGGTGGGTGGGTGGGTGCCTGAATACGCGATGCATCTACTCACGACCGTTTTCTGTTGTCTCTGCCCGCTACCAAATACCTAGGTGGCTGAAATTCCTAGGGAAGATCTTTTGCTAATTCCCATTTGGGTTGAGTTGTCGTGCCTGAAATTCCCGTTTATTTCGAGATCACACATTAGAGCCATTAATTGCGATGCTCTCAAGCTCGATCTCTCCAGCAATTAACACAAGCAACAATCGAATTGCAAGGCAATACAAGCCAAGTAATATTATCCGAGATCTGTTCTAAGCCTTTTGAACTAGATGATGGGAATTCATGGTCGGTTGTGGTCGTATCTTCAACTCTATTACTTGCAGCATCCCAACAGCATTTCATGTGGGTTAACCCAATTTACTGGACCAAAGGCGTAGTTGATTAGGCCGCCGGTTTGTAGATGCCCAGTGTTCGACGGACCAACTACGGCATATATTCTTGAAGGCCGGCCGCGGGCATATTTTGCGCATTCGGGCCAATGGATGATCGGGGACTAAATATCTCCACAAGCTTTTGGTGGATTTGGGCGTTTTCTCTTCCAAAAGTATCTCCAGTATGTGCTCTGTCTTGACCGCCAGTGGTTGTATAGGTGGCCACGGAGGACCACAACGAAGATACGTATCGGGATGATCCACTGCACATCCGGCGGTTTCGCAAACCCTGACGATATCCATAAATAACTACCAATTGCTGGAGTGCTTGTGCCTGTTCTCGGCTGGTGGATTGTGCTTCTCGGCTCTCTTTCCATGTCCTCTCGGTTAGTATGCAGCTGTTCCTGGTTCATCCGATGGAGATCGCGAAGTGCTAAACTGACATTACAACAGCACGTGATACCATAATTTTGGTCAGGCTTGGCCTTTCTCTAGCATCCAGCAATCACCGGCAACAACCCCAAAAACTCCGTTTCCCTCGATGCGACCATCAACATGTGTGAACCTCTTGCGGAGGTCGATACGACCTTCATCTGCAGCGATTCGACCGTTTGGAAAATTTCTACCGTCTCAGGTCCGCAATTGTGTCTCTTATGAGTCGGCCGAACGTCAACGTCAAGCACCTCCGGCTTCTTCCAACCAGTCTGCCACCGGCAAGGGCCTACCCCCAGACCATCGGACCATTGCGACAGCTCAGCAGCTACTCACTACTTCGCATTACTCCCCAGGTTCTCCACTTTTCTTGCCACATGGTACTCGTATTTACAACAAACTCGTTGAATTCCTTCGGTCACAGTACGTTGTGCATGGATTTCAGGAGGTTCTGTCGCCTAACATCTACAAGCGGTCGTTGTGGCAAACATCTGGGCATTGGGAGAACTACAAGGAGGATATGTTTGAGGTGACGGGACGGGGTGCCAGTGGGGTGAAGGATGAGGATATGGTGGAGGGGCAGGAGGAGGAGGAGTACGGATTAAAGCCAATGAACTGCCCCGGACATTGTCTGATGTTCAAGGCTACTGGCGGAGGGAGAAGTTTGCGGGATTTGCCAGTAAGATATGCAGACTTTTCACCACTTCATCGGTAGGTGGTAATTGGGTGCGTGGGCCGCGGGCAAACTCCAGTGAGGATTCTCGCTCCTTCTCGTACAATTGCTGTCGAATTGCCATCTGTTGTAGCGTTGATCGGCCAGACCAGAGCGAATTGTTGAATGTGAACCCCCGCATTTGCCTGCGGTCCGCGTTCTCTAATATTTAATATGGAATGGGCTGTGCTGACTCTCCAGGAATGAAAATTCGGGTTCGTTGAGCGGGCTCACTCGAGTTCGAAGGTTTCACCAGGACGATGGGCACATCTTTTGTCGCCCAGCACAGATCGCACAGGAGATATCTTCGACGCTGCAGTTTATCGAGACGGCATATAAAGTGTTTCATTTACCAACTCCCGAACTCGTGTTGTCGACTAGACCCGAAAATTATATTGGAGATTTAGAGGAATGGGACCGAGCTGAAGCTGCGCTCAAGCAGTCGCTGGACGCCTCCGGGCAACCCTGGACATTGAACGAAGGCGACGGCGCTTTCTATGGTCCAAAGATTGATATCATGATTGAGGACTCAGACGGGAAAAAACATCAGACCGCAACTATACAGCTCGATTTCCAACTTCCGCGTCGCTTTCGACTCGAATACCTTGCGCCGGCCCCCGCGAGCGAACAGAAAGGGATTATATCTGAGGACCCAGTAGAGCTGAGCGAGTCAGGATATGTTACACCCGTTCTCATTCACAGGGCTGTTATGGGATCTCTGGAGCGCTTCATGGCCTTGTTGATTGAGCATTACAATGGGAAATGGCCATTCTGGTTATCACCTCGACAGGCAATCGTGATTCCAGTTGCAATGACGGATGAGATTGTTGAATATGCACAAGCAGCGCAAGACACAATCTCTGGTGTAATAAGAAGGGACACGATCGCTGGTGTCAGGGACAATGGTCATCCACAACCAATGGGCAGACGCACCTTTCACGTCGACATTGACACGAGCACAAACTCGCTGTCAAAGAAGATCAGAGCCGCCAAGACCAACAAGTACAATCACATTATAGTTGTAGGCGAACGGAACGTGAAAGCGAAGACGGTCAACGTTGATACTGCGGCAGCTCCCAATTACATCAAGGTGGCAAACGATCCAGGGACACAGATGCCAAAGTCAATCGAGATGACGCCTGAAGAATTGTACAATCATTTTGTGGGTCTGGAAGATCGATATGCGTGATATATTAAATGCGATGGTCCGTTCGAGAGATAATGTTTTTGGTCGGAGTTATGGGATGGCTGGCAACATATAGAGGTCGACAGAATTTCCTTGATGTCCTTCCTGCCTGGAGTTGGTATAAACAAGAGCATATCCGACGAAGTGCCCGTTCAAGTGCCTTGTGATAAGGACCAGCATCAATGTGTTTATGGTAGCACCGGAGGTCTATCTCGGAACTTGGTTCTGGTATAGTATTTGAACACTATTTTGTTCTCCATGACTGGGTAAAATAGTCAGGGACATGGAGTTTGCCAACCTGGTACCGGTATGGAGAAACAAAACCTGCCATTCGGTGACTGATGATGGAGTAGTCCTACAAGGCGAAACCCTGAAAGTACCGATAGAAGTCCAGTCGAGGATGAAAACTTACAGACAGTGTTTACTGAGCTGTCAGACATTAACGTGGCTGCTCGTTTTAGTACCGGTCCGTTGGTTCCCGCCATGGGACATAATTAATTGTCTACCCAAAGGCATATACGCCTGGCAAGGATAGAGCTCTGGGTGCTGCTGATTTCCAGTTCTTTCCAAGTCCGGCCTCTCAAAGTATAATCTGTGTTTGTCCAGAACAAAACCCTGGTTAGTAGCGTTGACCATACCCACGACAACCAAACCAATGATGAGTGCATACGGTCCGATTAAATTTCCTTGCTAGTGATTCAGGGATGTTTCGTCCTATGGATCTAACGTATGAGAGCGGGTAAATCTGAGCAATGGTTTCTTTTTTCGTTGAGGTTGTTGATATCGTCGACTTCTGGATCTTCTTTCACATGCTCACAACAGGGACTCCGACTCTGCATGATACATTAGGTGGGTTAGCCGCAACGAGACGTAGAAGAGAGAAACCCAACTTCTCCATCATAACAACAAGACACTGTCCACTGCCTACGATACGCTGTCCGCTTTGCTCTGTTTTGCGCACTGACCGCACCGCATATCGTCGTGCTGCACGATCACGAGCCAAAGGACGAGTTGGAGAGCGGCGGGGTCGTTGCATTGCAACCGGGCTTCGCCCTAGCTCCGTAGGTTTCGGGAGCGCATCTCACGTACCAGCCCTAGATACCACATCAGCCGCCGACGCCTCCTCCTCCGTCGTCGTCTCTCGGATGGCGTTGTTCCCTCAAGTCCATCGTCCCCGGCGCTCGTCTCCTCCTCCCTCTTACACACGAGGTACTTCTTAGTACTTGGCTCTCTCTCTCTCGTTCTCCGTTCCTCTATTGCACGGAGGCATGCATCGAGAGCTTTGTTAAGTTTGATATCTTCATGCAGAAACACCAGACTTCAACGGTCCGACGAGTTCCCCCACTTCTCCGCCGCCGCCTTCTCCTCTGCGCATCCATCTCTCGGCGTACTGCACTCTATCGCCACCTTAACCGTCACGCCAGAATTCCTCTTTCGTCGACCTTCTCTTCTCAGCAGTTGTTCCCTGAAACTTCTTGGATCAATCGTGTTCACTTTCTCTACTACATCGTCATTCCGGCGGGCACAGGTTACTAGACTAGCACCACAAAATCTGCTGCAGGATCATCCGGATCTCCCGCCGAAACCCCCCCGTCGAAACCCTGTCATTCCGAGATACCCTGCACCACCGAGGGCAGGATCCATCTCTATGGGAAGTGAGCCATTATACAAAAACCACTACAATGGCCGGAAATCATGATACTCAGCAGCAGCAACAGCAGCAACTTCAAGATCAAGCGCCGGAATCACCAGACTCGCTTGCGGCCACTACATCACCTCCGACTGCGAATACCATCACTCCTCTTCCCCCTCCTCCCGCTCCTCTGCGACACCTTAGCTCTGGTCCTTTGCAAGGTAGCACCTCCGAAACGCCCTCTCATGTCTCCGGTGTTGCCCAAGATTATTATTCTCACTCGGCACTGCTAGCAGACGAGCACTTTGCCGCTACTTCATGGTCTCCTCAATCTGTCAACTCCTCACTTCGTGGTGGTAGTGTTAGCGAGAGTTCCCGTGCGCCACAATCCACCCAAGATCAGTCGCAACAGCACGACCCACGGCAGCTCCAACAAGAAGCCGCTACACCAGGCAGTAAACGCAAACACCCTTCCGTTTCGATCGATCCGCAACTACATAGTCCGAACCTAGCTTTGCCGATGACTGGCGAAGAGCAGCAGCAACAGCAGCAGCAACAACAGGCTCCTAAGAAACAACGACGTACCAGCAAAGCAGCAAAAGGCCGCGGTAACTCTGTAGGGGACAGCGAGGGTGATAAGCAGGGCGAAATGTTTTCAGACAGACCCCGTCTTTCGGAACAGGAGAAGAAGAACAACCACATCGCGTCGGAGCAGAAGAGACGACTGGCTATTAGGGAGGGTTTTGATAGGTTGACTGAGATTGTGCCCGGTCTTGAAGGTCAGGGGAGGAGTGAGTCTATTGTTCTGAAGAAATGTTGGGTTTTCCCCTCTTTCACGCCTGGAGAATGCCAGCTAATAAAGACTCTGAAGCGGTGGACCATATGCGTGAAATCTTGCAGGAGAGGCAGATGTTAATAGAGCGGATCCAAGCGTTGGGCGGAGAGATCCCCCCGGAATTACGGTAGAACATTTACAACTGTGATTTTTTTTTCAAAAGCAATGTCGAGGAGACCGGATGGAAGGGGTCGGAGTATCTATCTGTCATCCCATCTGTCATCCACTTGTTTTCTATGTTTTTTTTTTTCTACGGCGTACTCGGAATGTTTTACTGGGCGGTGGGTTGCTGTGGAGTTCTATGTATAAGGTCTCAAGTTCTCCTGATCTTTTTACTATCTTGCTTTTTTTTTCTCTTTGCTTCTTTGTACAGCTACTTGTTTGCGTGGGGCGTTGCCTTGATACAGATGCCCCGAGAGCATTGGGAATGGTCTTAAGTTTACCGTAGAAATGCTACTTGAGGAATTCAACTTCAACTTAGCAGGACTCGGACCTTTGCTTTGTGACTCTGTCACGTGCGATGCTACCAAGATTTTTGGTCGAGTGATCGATCCATGGAAGACCGAACGTAACGCCAAGCATTGGCCATGAATACGAGTAGCTGTCGGTACGAGTCCCATACGCTGCAATCCTTGTATTTTGGGAAACGAGAGGACAGGCTTCAAAAACATCTCCGTATATTTATTCCTGCGGAAACCGATCAAGCAAACATCAGGTGCAGAATCAGGCGACAAAGATATCTATTGCGGGAGTAGAAGCACCATAAAACGCGCACGAAACAAGCAGAATGCAGAATTAAAAAAAATAACTATGCTAATGGTGACTTCCCAATCTATTGTATGTCTCCCTCCTCCTCCCCTTCATTAGATCTGTACCGCCGCCCCTTCCTCTTGACCCTCAGGATCATCATCTCCACTCATAACCTTCTCAATCAACCGCAACGTCGCCCGCAAAGGTAGTCCAACAACATTATCATAGCTACCTTCAATCTTCTCCACCAAGATACTCCCCGTACCCTGTATCGCATACCCCCCCGCTTTATCCGCCCCCTCACGTGTCTGTATGTATGTCTATCATCAGCATATCTCCCCCATCGTAGAGGAAGAAAAGAAAACCCACCCTAACATACGACACCAACAACTCATCCGTCACGCTCTTATCAAACGTAACCAACGTCTCCTCCACATGATGATCCATACAATACCCTGGATACGCCAGTGTTTCCGCCGGTGACATCGCAACAACAGCCGTATAAACCTTATGTGCCCCCCCATCTCTCAACGCCTGTAGCATCGCAAGATGGTTCGCCTCGGAAGTAGGTTTCTCGAGGACCTCCCCAGTAGAAAGACATATGATTGTGTCTGCGGCGATGACGAGGGTAGGTTCTTCTACGTCTGTGCGTGCGATCTCGCGGGAGTAGACGGAGGTGCATTTTTGTGTCGCGGTTTCGAGGACGTATTCCCAAGGGGTGTAGTGGGATTTGTCGAGGTTTTCGGCGAAGGTGGAGGGAACGATTTCGATGTTGGGGAGGTGGAGGAGTTGGAGGAGGGATTTTCGACGCGGGGAGGCGGAAGCGAGGATTACGCGTTTGGTGCGGAGGAGGTCGAGGGTGGGAAGGGAGAGGGGGGGTCGCGGTCGGAGGCTGGCGCGTTTGCTGTCGTTGGCGGTGGAGGAGGCTTCGTAGGATGGGGGGGCGTCGGGGGCTAGGAGGGGGGTGGAGGAGGAGGAGGAGGTGTGGGAGGGGACAACCTGGACGTTTTGAGGACCGGCCCCGATGAGTGTGTTGTAGAGCCAGGTTGCCATTGTGCGTGTTTGGAGATAGCTGTGGTTGGGAGATGTGGTGCGGACTTTTAGTAGTGGATGAAGAGCTTAGGGGTAGATTGTTGCAGATCCATGCTTGGTTCAGCCGCGCGGCCATGTTTGCTCACTCGGAATGGCCGCAATCGTGGGCTGGGAGAAATAAATAGGGGGAAACTATTGAGGTTTGGATAGGACGGTAAGTTGGTGCCGAGTATTTGGTTCTGTAGAAATCCAAACAAACTAAACAATGTCAAGCGCAGCCAGTGAGCGAGTGATTTCCCCTGCAGAAGTCTAAATTTCCGCACGTCTCTGTGTCGCTGGAGCGCGGTAATTTCGCATGCAGGAGCTCTCATCGCGCATAGCAACGGGTTTTGTGCTTTGGATTGGTTTGGCCTGTGATATCGACGTCATTGCACCGCATGCGTGCAACGGTCAGCCACAAAAGCTTAAATTCTCCACATAATTTTCTGCACTGTTAGTATCCTGTGGTGTGCTGCGAATATCCAATACTTCCACCGCAGCCGATTTATAATGCAATTCTTGGGGCCTGCTCACGAATCCAGTGGTCGAAGACGATGGGAGCTTCTGGAAAGGATACTTGCGCGGTACCAGGGACTTTTAGCGTGTCGGTCCACGGGGAGGGCATGAAAAGAACTTATTATTTTGTTGATTACCGATAATTCTGCTGCTTGCGGAACGTGCCGCACCATTTGACCTCGGAGAGTCAGTTATGCGCAGACATCCGTAACTGTAGCTTGGGCCAATCAAGAGCGGTATGTGCTGCAGCCAGCCGACTAAAGTTCACCAGAACGCCGAGATTTTCGACAGCGGAGGCGGAGGGGACGATACTTACTCCCTACGGTGTCTGCTCACGGAACTCCTGGTTTAATCACGCAATGACGTTATTAATGGACCGACGAGACATGCAATATAAGTATCGTCTGTCGCTCCCACTGGAAAGCATACAGTCCTTCATCACCCAGTATTCGACACCTCTCAACTCACATTATCTTAACTCACTCCGATATCCGATAACAACTATCCGCCATGGTTAAGAACAAGTCTCTCATCTTCAACTCCATCCCCCTGGGCTACCCAAAGCCTGGAAAGGACCTTGTGGTCAAGGAGTCTGAGCTCGATCTCTCCTCTGCCCCCGAGGGCGGAATCATCACCAAGAATCTGTAGGTCATCTATTTACACCTTCTGAACCTCAAAAACTCACCAACCATAACAGGTTCATTTCCTTCGACCCATACCAGCGTGGCCGTATGCGTGATGCCAGCATCAAATCATATGTTCCAGCGTTTCCTCTAGGAAGTGTAATCACCAACAACGGAGTCGGAAAGGTTATTAAGAGCAACAACCCCGATTTCCCAGAGGGACAGCTAGTAGTAGGAAATCTCGGAACAGAAATCTACTCCGTGGTTTCAAAGGAACAGCTAGCAGGATACACAAAGATTGATAACAAGTACAACCTGCCGCTGAGCAACTTCACTAGTGCACTTGGAATGCCTGGGTTGACCGCATAGTTCGTTCTACCACCCATATCCCGTCAAAACACATAGCTAAACTCAGATATCACAGTTCTTCATTCTATAAAATCGGCAAGCCCAAGAAGGGCGAGACCATCTTCATCTCTGCCGCCTCCGGAGCAGTAGGTCAGATGGTCGGACAACTGGCCAAGCGGGAAGGACTCACAGTCATTGGATCCGTCGGTAGCGAAGAGAAGGTACAGTTCGTCAAGAACGAGCTCAAATTCGACCACGCATTCAACTACAAGGCCACCTCGAACGCAGATGCGCTAAAGAAGTTAGCACCTAAGGGAATCGATATCTACTTCGACAACGTGGGAGGTGAAGCTCTCGAGGCTGCTATCGAGGTCGCAAACAACCATGCACGGTTCATTGAGTGCGGAATGATCTCTGCTTACAACGTAAAGTCGAAAGATGAGTTGTACTTGCCAAAGAACTTGTTCCTGATTGTGTCGAAGAGACTGCTTCTTCAGGTATTTCCTGCTTCTTTATACCATGGAAAGAATCTCCTTATCTAATGGTGCCGTTTTCTAGGGATTTATCGTCGGCGACCCAGAGTTTGGTCCCGCTTACCGCAAGGAGCACCAGGAGAATGTTAGCAAGTGGTTGAGCACTGGGGAGATCGTTGTCAAGGAATCGATCACGGAGGGTATTGACCACGCGGCGGAGGGACTGGTGGGCTTGTTCAGTGGAAAGAACTTCGGAAAGGCGGTGCTTAAGGTTGATGACGAGTAAATATTTTCTAGCGATTCATTTCGGGTTTTGTTTCGGCTGCTCTGACGGTGGCGAGGTGGAAGTGGACTGTATTATAGACGATGAAGCTACTTGTAATAATGAATGAATGAGAGCCTGCACAACACAGCACAACACCTCACTCGTGATGCACGTCGCTCTGAGCTGCCGTAGGCGCTTGTGAAGAGGACGTCATGCAGCAAGGTTCTTTACTAGCGAACGAAACAACAGCACGAGTACTTCAGGCAGGCACACCAATTGACAACGCAACCCCACGGTCGAGTTGTCTCCCATCCAGATTTTGTATATCCAGCTTTATTGACCTGCCCTGTCTGCCTGCCTCCCAATTTCCATGCGCAGCCGCAATATCGGTCATGGACGAATTCACACGCTACGAGTACTCAACCCCGGGTACCCCAGACTCGGACATCTACGACTCATCGAACTCGGATGAGAACAATCCCACCACCCAACAACATACCTACAACCTCCGCTCTCCCCGTCGTACCTCAACTCCCTCCCTGAACCGCCGAAACGGCGGGTACACAACCCCATCCCGTCTCGCCCCTCGCTCCGCAAACATCGTCACATCCCCGCTCCGCCGTCGCGCAGAAAGCCGCGGAATAAAACCCACCCCACCAAGATCCCGTCGCGGTCGTCTACGGAAATCTTCCACCCCCACCATCCCTACCTCCTCAATCTCCGGAAATGACTTTGTCAAAAATTCTGCCGGGTTTTTGAAAGACATCCTTGGGATTGTGATATGGCTTATCCGCAAGCCTTTAGCGTGGGCGTTGGCGGTGGTGATTCTGTATGTGCTTGTTGGGGCGGTATGGGTGTGGTTTAGGAATTCGATGTATGCAGCGTTATCGCCGTTGTGTAGCGTTCCTGGGATGGGGAGTGTTGTGGGACTTCCGTTTTGTGAAAAAGATACGAGATGGAATACAGAGGGTGGGGGGAAAGCGGCTGGAAGGGATTTTCCAAGGTTGATTGATTTGCAGACGCATTTTGAGGGGGTGTTGGAGAATAGTGTGGGTGGGAGTGTGATGGCGATGGATTTGAAAAATAGTGAGATTGCGGTGAGGGATTTGAATAGTCTTGTTAAGCACTCGAAGTTGATGTGCAGGTTTGTCGCTTCCCCCCGACCCCCCGGTGATGTGGTGACTGATGATGATGGTGGTTAGAGAGGATCTGTCAAATCGTTTGGAAGATTTCGTCTCCGCCGCAAAATCTACCTCCCGACAACTATCAAAATTCAGCTCCCGCGTCGGCGGGGTGGTAGATAACCTCCTGGCCATGGACGAATTTGCGATCCGCGCTCTTGAAAACGTTCAAGCCGCACAGATCGCAGCGCCCACAGGTCTGCGTAACCTAATCCTCTCCCCCTTCCAACGCCGCTACGACGTCGCCGCCGCAGAGCGAGAAGTCCTCGTAACATTCGTCCAAGCTTCCATAGTAATGGACACCTCCATCCGCCGACTCATCCACGAAGCCGAAATCGCGCTCCGAGAACTCGACGCTCTAGAGTCAAAGCTTAACACTATCGAAGATATTGTCCAGCGCGAGAACGGAATGCTGGATGAGCGACATCAAGAAGTGTTGGCGCAGATCTGGACAATCCTTGGTGGGAACCGTGGGAAACTCGTAAATTTCGAGAGCCATAAGTATCTCCTATCCAATATCTCGGTGTATAGAAAGCGCGCGCTCGCGCTGGTAAGTAGGAGCTTGATACAGCTACAGACTATGCAGAGTAATCTTGAGGAGTTGAGGGATCGTGTGGCGGAACCGGGGTTATTGGATGATGTTGGGGAGGAGACGGAGAAGATCCCATTAGAGGTTCATATTCAGAGTATTAGAAGGGGTGTAGATCGGTTGAGTGAGGGTATGTCTAGGGCTAAGGGGAGAGAAAATGAGTGAGTGCTCACACACTACGCACGGACGTTAATAAGGTTAAACAAAGGAGGCTAACTATAGTGTGTTTTTGTTGCAGTTATATGAAACTCATGCTGGCTGCTCATGATGAGGCAGTTAAGAACATCGATGGTCCTAGAAAGTCGACGTCAGAGTAATGTTTTTGTTTTAACGGCTTTATCAATTTTTGGGTATAGGTTTGGTTGGGGTTGGGGCAAGGCGTTCGGTCCCAGGAAAAATAGGCGTTTTTCGAGTATAAATAGATCCAAAATTTTGATCAGAAATGGGATTCCGTTCAGTGAGGATCCTGGTGAAATCTATCATGTAAATGGCTGTTAATTCGACCCCTTCAACCGGGGGTTTTGAGCGGTTTGAGTGGTGAGACCTCATGATGCAATACCCTCCGGGTAACAACTACCAAACTTTTCCCTCACAAACACGCGCTCACAACACCACCATCCAACCAGCCAGCCAACATGCCAATCAAACTCCACCGCGACCAATTTCGCTGGACCAACGGACGGGGCCACGACCAAAAACCAGTCCTCTACTCCCAAAAAACCAATACCCACGGCCTTGGTATCTTCCCCCCCCCCCTCTACCCCCAGCTTCTGACAGCGCACAGGAAAGAAAGAACATGATTCCGACCACTGGTGGGCAACAGCTTTCGATAACCAACTCAAGTCGCTCGATGTTAGAAGTTCCAAGTCTGGAGAGGTTACGGTGAAACAGACGGAGACGAATGCGACTCCCCTCGGAATGGCGATTAAGTCGAGGTATTATATTAAGTTCGTTTCGGGAGGGATATTGACGGGGGAGGTGGAGAGGAAGGATGTTGTGGCGACTACGGCGACTACTGAGGAGGAGGAGGGGGGGGTGAAGGTGAAGAAGGAGAAGGGGAAACGGAGGGAGAAGAAGGAGAAGAAAAAGAAAGAGGGATCGAGGGATGAGAGGAAGGAGAAGAAGCGATTAAAGAGGTTGTTGGAGAAGGAGATGGCGTTGCTACAGGCGATGCCGGTGGGGGGTTGATATTATATTGTTTAATTTGGGAATTGGGGATTCGGTGTTTTTGGCGTTGTCGTTTTATAAAAGTGGTTTTTGTGGCATGGTTCTGGTTCTGTACATACCTCCTCATATCTTGATCGTGTGGCTGGATGGAATATATCCCGGTTTCAATCCCCGCGTTGGGTGTAAGGTTCTCGAACGTTTCCGAAAGCACTCCCGGATGATCAATGGGTCCCACGAGACCACTGGAGCTCACTCGGGCGTGAATTCTGCCCCATACCCCCGGAGACGATTGCGGTGAGCCAAAACTGAGTTGTAGAGAAGTAAAGCATCAATCTGTGAAAGCTGATTCTCTGGAAGGTGTATAAAGGTGGCCGAATAGGTAGCATGGCTCTGCTACGGAAAGTCCTCGAGTGAAACGGCTAGAATACGAGTATGAGCTTCAGCCTGTTCCGCAAGCAAAAGATATCGAGTAGAGTAAGCTTGCAGCTGTCTCTTTTCATGATCCAGCTCACGGAATCCAGCTCACGGACTGATCGGGGGTACTGCTGCAGCGGGAGGCCGAGTGACGAACAGTGGTAGGAGCAAGGTTTGGGACCTGCGTGCCACGTGTGGGAGCTTGGCAATATGTCATACACGTTGGGCACCCCACGAATCTCTTCTCGAATACTATGAGGCAGTAGATGGAGGGGTTGTGAGATCGCATCTTTCAGCTTATATGAAACGCACAAAAAATTACGCTTGGGCCATTCTCTGGCAACTAACACCAACGTTGGCGGCACAACCGGGCGCCATGCAGAATGCTGCACTGCAATATCCAACAAGTTCAGCCGCCTCTCTTCCGAGTTCATTCCTCCGGAACGGCGCATCCCCGATTTTCACCAGCAGAAACTTTGGCCCTCAACAGAAAGTGTGCTGCCAAGGGACCAAAACGGAGTCTGAATCGCCTGTTCTAGGCTTAACACGGACACGTAGTAGTATCACCAACTTGAGTAGGCGATTTCTTACCCTGCAAAAGTGGGGAACCCGACCTCCCACTTGCATTTCGTTCGCATCATAGCTTCTCCGAGCTCTTCACGAGTCCACCCAAAACGAAACGGAAACGATATATCCCACTCGATTGCCCCCGCCACCCCTGCTGTCACCGTCGCCGTCACGATGGATGCAATCCAGGCCGAGCTCGACAGGCTGAACAACAAGTCCAACCTCTCGAAAGCCATTACTGACATCGATAAATGCCTCGCTCTGCTCGAAAAGGCTCGCAATAACATTACCCAAGGTTCCCAGCCATTGATCCCGATGTGCTTGTCCCTACCGTATGTTGACGTTCTGGATAGATCCCTCTTCGCGCCAAGTAACGCTTGCAGTGCTTCAGCAATCAATGAATACGCACCTCGAGAGGGTTGCAAGTGACCACAAAGAAGTCTACACCGCCTTGAATCGTTACGGGAAAGCTCTAGACAAGGTATTGATATTCTCCCACACCGCTCACAGTGCTTTATCTGACACTTCTAGAGAAATTTAAAGCTGCGTCAGCTTACTCCTCAACCGATTACGATGCCCTGCTGAACGAAGGTCGCCTGATCAATCGTGCGATCGCAATGCACCTCATCCGCGAAGGGCAATTCTCGGTGGCAAAAACTTTTGTCGAAGAGGCTGGCGACCTCGATATTCCAGCGGCGCTACAGGATGAGTTTGTAGAGATGTACCAGATACTTGAAGCTATGAAGGTCCGCCGAGACTTGGGTCCGGCTATAGCTTGGGCGCGGAATAAGGCTCCGCAGCTTGATCAACGTGGATCAAATCTGGAGTTCGATCTTTGCAAATTACGGTTCGTATGGCTATTTCTTAATGGAGGCCAAGGTAAAAAAGAGGCCATAGATTATGCAAGGAAAGAGTTTGAACGATTCCAAGAGAAGCATCTCAAAGAGGTGGAGAAGCTCATGTGCGCATTCATTTTCCCTGAAAATTTACTGCAATCGCCATACGGAAAGCCGTTTATGGAACCGGAGAAGACCTGGGACGATGTCGCACATTCTTTTACGAAGGAGTTTTGCTCTCTGTTAGGGCTTTCTGCAGAGTCGCCACTTTATATTGCGGCTACAGCCGGTGCCATCGCTCTCCCTACGCTATTGAAGATGACGAGTATTATGAAGGAGAAGAAGACTGAATGGACCTCGCAAAATGAATTACCTGTATACGTCATCGAACTCACGGTTTGAAACGCCAGCTAACGGACCTCTAGGTCGAGATACCTCTGCCTCCTGCATATCATTTCCATTCCATCTTTGTCTGCCCTGTGTCGAAAGATCAGACCACCGAAGCAAATCCCCCTATGATGCTTCCTTGCGGTCATGTTATCGCGTTGGAATCATTACAACGGTTAGCCAAGGGTGGTAGTAGTTCTACTCTCAAGTGCCCATACTGTCCAAAGGAGTGTACTATCAACCAAGCAAAGCAGGTTATCATTTAGGTCTCGCCAGTCTTTCTCTCATCTCCATTTTTTACGGTGTTCGGGTCAACTGGGTTGGATGCTATGGTGTATTGGGGTTTTAAGTTTCTTTTTTCTTCTGATATTTTCAATTGTCTATATATTACCCTTGGATTTGGTTAATCAAAAACCTGGACGTTTTCTTCTTGGAGTATTATTCGTACGAGTTTAGCGGCATTACTTCACTTACTCATATGTTATGTACTGCCTTTTTTTGAGGACCGCTTTGTACAATTCTTGTGAATTAATGTCGTCGCTTGTAAAACACTTTTAGCCCATCAATCATAACCGTAGCGCCATTGTTTCCCTCCAATTGAGCAAGACCTTTATCGCTTTCTGACTGTAGCCCACTTGTTTGGTGCACTCGTGCCTCCTTTGCCCATCCTCGCCCTCTGCAGTTCCAGCTCTCGATCCACTTTCCGGAGTTCCTCTCTCCGTTTGTACCTGGCCTCCAGCTCCTTGTACAACTGCTCGCGTCCCTTTGCCATCTTACTTCTCTCCCTCGTCTCCTGCCTCCTCCTTATCTCTGCATCCGCCTCATCCTCTCCCTTCCCTTCCAACTCCTCTCCAAACCCTCCTTCCGCCAACTGCGCCAACCTCGGCCTGTTATAAACCCGGTCCACCAAGTCTGGGTGTGTATCAAAATACTTTGCCGGGTCAAAATTCCTCTCCTCCTCCTCATTATCGAAGAAAATAATATGCTTATTCTTCTTCTTCTTCCTCCCAGCACTATCCACAAACGCCAACCTCTCCTCCAAATCCTCAATCTTCTTCCTCTCCATCTCCTCCTGCAGCCTAACATACCCCGCATCCTGGGTCTTGAGCAGTTTCACCGCATCATTCGATAGTGCTTCGGAACCGGGGCGCTCAGCGACGCGGATCCCCCCGTCGCGGGTTCGGGAGGAAGTCATTTTGAAGTAGAATTCATCGGGGTTGCGTTCGCGTGCTAATGCGGCGAGTTGTGCTTTTTTGACCTTTTTGGCGTTGAAGTCCCGAGAACGGAGTTGGTAGTCTTTGCGTTTTTCGAGGAGTCCCCATTTGGAGCGTTCGTATGGTTGGGAACGTTCTTTGTGGTTGCGCCGTTGGAGCGCGTTGCGCATGGAGGAGGACATGGTGGGCGGTGTGTGGAGTGGAGGAGGAGGGAAGGAGGTTGGAGGTTGAAGGAGGAGAGCCGCAAAAATTTAGTGTCACATGAATGGTGGTCTGTGCACCACCGATATGGGGCACGTCTCACAACCCATAGCCTCGTAGTCCGTAGAATACATGTAGGTAACCCCGTCCTAAAAAACATGACCCTGTGGATAATGTCTGGCCTACCACACCGTGTTGTGTGGACAGAATTGAATTTAGACGGACACAGGGTACGCACGTACGTGCGACGCCGGAAAAATACTGCGCATGCCATACACCGAGGGTTTGGGTCCAATCAAACCGGATTCTTAGGTCTAATATGATAAATGATAATTGGGCAAAAGATGCATCTTAAGTTTTCATTTTAATGGTTTGATTTAGCGCGGGGAAAATTCCCAGGTCCACTTATCTGGGACCATGGGGATGGTATATGTGCTCCATGGGATCCTTGCGCGCTTCCCCCACATTGTTCATATCGATCAATTGGTCCACAGTAGTTGAGACGGATGACTTCTACATTGTTCTTATGGGTGTTTTATTCATTCTATATAGATTTCTAATAGATAAGACGTTGAAATTAGGTTGGGCTTAAGCTTGGAAAAGATGGATGGAACTAAACAAATGGAAGTTACCGACATATCTTAGCTTACCTTCAGAGCCTCCTTGGTTCCCAGCCACTATGCACTGGCTAGTAACTTCGAGCTTTCCCGTCTCTATCCTTTCACCCCATCTACTATGCCATCTTGACAATCCGCGGTAGCTATATACAATATACCAGATATTCTCTCCACATCTACCACGCTATATTTGGGGGGACGGGATGTCAACGTTCAAGGGGGTTGTTGAAGGTGTGTTAAGCTTATCACTTATCATATTTGAGCTCTGTCAAAGCTCTCTCTCTTCTCTCTCGTGTCATCCAAGAAGCTAATGACGAGTGAGAATAGAATTTCCAGAAATTCGAAGTACGAATGAGACATTCACAATCATGAAGCTTCCTCCGCTGACATTTTGTGTGACCCCCACCTAGTCGATTACTTTCGACCAAGCAATAATCCCAATGATAAACCACCGTTGGCATGTTTTCTCAGCCATATCCACACGTTAGCTCCCCACAAAGCTTGTGTACCGTTCATGCGAGCCCTAAAGTGTATTCCAGGGACCATCTACAGGGCTTAGAAGGCGGTTATTATGCGCCGTTTATTTATTGCTCGGCTGCTACTAAAGAGGTGTGTATGTGTGCGCGCGCGAGATAAATATTGGTATCTAGATATAGCTGAAACTATTTGGTAGCTTCTGCCTAAACTGCAACGAAAAATACATCGGTTCAACCTTCAAAAGGGGATAGTAGAGACGGAGAAATGTCAGTTTAAGGATAAGAGTAGGTTGTTGGTATGTAATTGTGCGAGCCTTTTTAGGCTGGTGACGATGCCTGATATCAAGTAGAGAGCCATCCCCTTGGAAACACCGACACTGGTGGAAGTTGGGAATGACAAGAAGGTGAGGGTGACGTTGTTTGATGTAAGTGCACCTTAGTTGCTCGTCTGCTTTGGGGATTACGAAGGTAATTGTGAGCTTCTAGGCAAATCACTGTGTGGGTGCTGTGATGTTCCTGATTGAGGGTGATGGAAAGGCTATATTATATACCGGGGATATGAGAGGTACTATTTGTATACCTGAGATTGCCAGAATTTGCGTCACTAACCATTGGATCCAGCGGAGGATTGGTGGATTGAATATATCGCCCGTCACCCTATATTAGTGCCATATACTTCTGGTGTGAGACGGCTGGACAAGATATATATGGATACCAGCTGGGGCTTCAAAGGTTACAAGGAAAAGTTCCCTTCAAAGGTATGTACCACTTGGATGATACCGAGGAACGTTTCTCATGATTTCTGTTTAGCGTGAGGGTATAAGTGAGCTCTTGAAACAACTAATCAAATACCCAAAGGACACCATATTTCACTTAAATACATGGACATTTGGCTACGAGGTGTGTTATACCGCGGTGCTGAAGGTAGTCGCCGTGTGTTAACACTGAACAGGAGGTATGGGTAGCCCTTGCTTCGTACTTCGACTCTCAGGTGAGATCCTCTTCCATGAGGGATTTAAAGACAAACATTAAGCCTTCCTCAGATACATTTGAGCCGATACCATTACCAACTATTCAGATCCATAAAAGGCGTGGATCAATGGGTCAATGGCCCATACTTAGGAGGTTTCAATCTAGGTCATGCATCTCAGCCACAGATCATAACGACAAACCCGGATGTCAAGATACATTCGTGCGAACGGAATATTGACTGTCCAGGACTTAACCGTAAAAACGTTGTTTACATCACGCCGACAATTGCGCTTATTGATGGCGTACTGTTCCAGGAGGATGGTATAGACTATGGAGATTGTATGTTGTCATCTGGTCCCCACTGTTTATCATAGGATCTAATGTTTCGTTTTAAGTGGATAATAATCAGGACTTTTCGATACATGGTCAATTTCAGATATTACTTGATATTCTCGGTGATGAAGTGACACCGGAAGTTCGAGAGATGCTCTTAGATGCGAGTAAGACGAGAAAGGAGGCGGTCCCGTTACCGTTCGACGAATTTGGGGAGAGAAAATTCGATAGACAGCATTTATTGGAAATGCTGAAAGATGCCGCTAGGCAGAGGCAGGAGCAGCGAAAACAACGCACAGATGCCGCGGCGAAAAACAAGAATTGGCCTGGGACAGAGAGCATAAAGGCCGATGATGGTGAACTACTCCCAACCTGGATCAGGTTTCCGTATTCACGGCATTCGTCACTGGGGGAGTTGCGCAATTTCGTTGCAGCATTTAGGCCAAGAGATATCTATCAGAATACTTGCGATTGGGAAACATGGACTGAGTCGGATTCGGTTGAGAGACTCTATGGTGACTTATGCTCGGGGAAGGAGTTCTCTCATGACGTGGAGATGAGGAGGCTCTATCACTATAGACTGGACGATCAAGCGGCGCGGGAAATTCAATTACAGGAGATGGAATTTGACAGCCAGCAAAGGAATGTGTTCATGACCCAACACCAGGATAGATCATTGACTATTGGCATTTCGGAAATGGGCGAAGAGACGCAGCAACTTGAGAGATTGGAGGCGGTAGTGAAAGCCAAACAGGCACGGGAGGAAGCAGAACATTTGGCTTGGGTGGAAAAGCGGGTTTCGTCGAGTAGGTTCTCGTCATCTCCGCCACAAGCAGCGGATGCTTTTTCTTCAAATCCGAGATTCCACACTGATATTACACCACCCCCGTGGCCGCAGACTGTCATGCGGGGAAAGCCTAACAGCAGCACAATAGCAGAAATGCTCTTGACGCCATTTGATATGCTCCCGACGCCAGTGTCGCCTCCACCACCCTTACCAAGTGTGGTTTCTCAACACCCAACAGATGCAGATGTCCAATTCATGTCTTCATCTTTTACTGCCATACATCATAGTCACCAACCTATGGTAATCGGCACATTCAATCAGAGCGACAGTCAGGCGGTATTGCCTGTCAATCCCATCCCAGCAACAGCTCCGGAGAAGCAGAATCCTCCGGAAGCAGCTAATAAGCGGAGGAAGCTCTCTACCAGTACGTCAAACAACATCAGCGTCCCCAAAGACTCGGTCCCATCACCAAATGCAACCCCAAGTTTGGATATGGAGATTGATATGTTTGATGAGTCACTACCGGAGGAGCCGCCGGCGGCAAATTATCCAGATAAAAACGATACAGAGGAAGTGTTATCCCCACCAAAGAAAGAAGAAACCGTACTACAAATTCTAGGAAAGAGAAGAGGCATTGATTCAACTTCACCGAGGTTTGCAGAGAGTCTGGTGGAGGCGGTTATAACTGATTTGGAGGACGAGTCTTTGGGGAATGAATGGGTTGAGGACTGGATTGAGGAGGCAGTGCGCGCGGCTCTGGGTGTTGGCTGTGAGAGTTGGTGGGGTATTGAGTTGGAGAGTACAAAAAGGAGATGGAGGTATGGGGTTGAGGTTGAGCTGTAGGTTCTGGCCCCTTTTCTTTTGGTATGTATGGCGGCGCATTCGATTCTTTGGTACTGTGTTGGATTTATCATTCGAGCACATGGGTTGGATGTTTGTGAGCATTTGCTTCGATTATACACATACACGATACAAAGTATTCTTGGCCTGGTTGACTGGCAAAATTTAAGCGTGTTAAAACAGTAACACTGAGTGATAATTTATGGTTCAAAAGTGTCGAAGACACAAATAGATGAATTGTCACTATATGTGGAGTTCCCTGTGCAGGAAACATGTCATAAATTATTGAAGCCTCATTGAATGTCTGTGAAGGCACTTTTTGTACATTTTTGTGTTCTAGGGTAGGCGCACAACGTTGAAAAAAGATTCCCGCGTCACCTCCGGTGACCCACTTTAATCACGACTCTCAATCTCAACGCCGCCAGAGTCTCTTCACATCAACACTATCCACCCGGTCCTTCACCGCTGCAACCTCGTCTCGTCACCGTTCCTTTCTCTTGCCCGCAGCGGCGGGTTTGCCATGTCCACAGGCTCCCGGATAAGCAACCTGTTCTCCGGCAGCAGCACCAACGGCGACAGCTCTTCATCCACGGCGCCAACTGCCACATTCACAACCCAATTTACGCCCACAACAAGCGGTTATGACAAACCGATGGACGATGGGGTCGTCAGGGCTTCTTCGATTGCTACCACCGCCACGGCAGCGCCTGCTCGTAAGAAAGAGAGCGAGGGGAGACCGCCGTATCTCCACGTGCGTTTTTGGTTTTGTCAGATTCTCTTTTATGGGTCAATGGCTGATGGAATATAGGCGATGATTGCAGGCGGTATCGGAGGTAGTACGGGCGATATGTTGATGCACTCTCTCGACACGGTGAAAACGCGGCAGCAGGGCGCCCCGACGGCTTTGAAGTATGCTACCACGCCGAAGGCTTATTCAACCATATTTATGGAGGAGGGGTTATTCCGTGGACTATACTCCGGTGTTACACCCGCGTTTTGCGGCTCGCTGCCAGGGACCATCATATTTTTTGGGACGTACGAATACTCGAAACGGCATCTGATTGACTCCGGATGTCCGGAGAGTCTGGCGTATCTTTCGGGTGGATTCGTTGGAGACTTGTTTGCTTCGTTTGTCTATGTTCCTTCCGAAGTCCTCAAGACGAGGTTGCAGCTACAGGGGAGATATAATAACCCACATTTCAAATCGGGGTATAATTACCGTGGTACCTTGGATGCGGGGAAGACGATAGTCAGGACTGAAGGACCGGCGGCGCTGTTTTATGGATACAAAGCGACGATTATGAGGGATCTTCCGTTCTCGGCATTGCAGTTTGCGTTCTACGAACAGTTCCGGAAGTGGGCGAAGCGGTATTGTGGACCTGGGAAGGATATTGGGATTGGATTCGAGATTGGGACTGGTGCCATGGCGGGGGGGTTGGCGGGAATCATCACTTGTCCTCTGGGTATGCACCCGCCACATTTATAAGAGGCTACTGGATTGTTTGCTAATACCAAAGGATAGACGTTGTCAAAACCCGACTACAAACACAAGTTCGTACACCCATAAAATCATCACAGTCTTCTTCGACAATGGTAAAAGCCCAGTCAAGAGCCCTCCACACCTCACCGCTCTGTGCCACCTCCATCAGCTCGCCGTCAACAACGCCACCACCTAAAGCCGGCGCCCTGAAACTTCAAACTTCAAGTGTATTTATGGGCCTCCGACTGATCTACCGAACGGAGGGGATAGTGGGGTGGTTCCGAGGCGTGGGGCCGAGAGCGGTATGGACCAGCGTACAAAGTGGCATCATGTTAGTGATGTACCAGAGCCTGTTGAAACAACTGGAAAAGGTCCAGCAGCAGCGCGGTGACGGTGAGCCGGTATAGAATATACTTATATCTTTCCTCTCTCCTCTTCTCTTCTCTTCTCTTTTTCTTGCTTTGTGTCGTATATATCTATCTTGATTTGGAGAAACCGGGTTAGGAAAGGGGGTGGAGGGGGTTGTTTGCCTGTAGATATTTTAGAGGTTCCTTTTCTGGCTTTTTGTCTTTGGAGTTTATTGTGAGGGTTTTTTGAAAGGCTCTGGCTTTTTATTCTAGATGGAGCTGCGGTTGGTAGAAAAAAAAAACGGTGGCGCACAATTATATGTACTGTATGATGGAATTATCACGATGGAAAGCATGGTGTGAGGAGTGGGGGACGGGTTCGAGTCATTCACATCCAGTTCGGCTCCGTAAATGTTTATGTGGAACCCTCCGATGCACCTCTGCGGCGTCGTATCATATCCGATCCCAAGAGTGCAAGTGGTTTGGGAACGTGATGCACGAAAGATGGAGCGTTTTATGCTAGGCACACAGCTTTCCCATCATAGCGATATTGTCTGCCTACCCCGAGCAGTCGACATAGTAGTTTAAACCAAACCAACATACCACCAAAGCATCTAACATATAATTTCTCCAAGACCGTAACAAACAAATGGACTGGTGCGCACAAAGCTTGTGCATCAACATCACCGTAATAAAAACAAACTCCTAACGCCATGCAAGAAAAACACAAAGGGGATCCTATCTATTATATACCACTACGCCCGCTCCACATCCCTAAGCGGCTCATACCCAGCGCTACTACTCCACATTCCACCACGCCGCCAGAATCTCCACCACGTATTCTCATCCTTAAACGTGACTTTCCCGCCTACCGCATCCGCCCCGGCCTCCGTCATCCAACTGGGACGTTTCCAAAACCTCAGCAGCAGACTCGAGCACACGACGCTAACGCTGCTCGCAGCCATGGCGGCACCGGCAGCCATAGGGTGCAGGTGCAGACCGAAGGGGAGGAAGAAACCCATGGCGAAGGGAATGCCGACGATGTTGTACATGCACGCCCACCAGAGGTTGAGTTTTATCCTCCTAAAGATTGTGCGCGCGAGGTGGAGGGACGCTGGAACGTTGAGGAGGGACTGGGGACGCATGATAACGATATCGGCCGCCTCCATGGCCACGTCTGTTCCTGAGGCCATGGCGATACCAACGTCTGCGGTGGCCAGGGCGGGTGAGTCGTTGATCCCGTCACCGACCATAGCGACGGTTTCACCTGCCGCTTTCATCTCCCGGATGATGTCTTGCTTTTCGTCCGGAGAGACACCAGCCCAAACCATCTCTGCATCGATACCAACTTCTTTTGCGACCTGGAGTGCGGTGGTTTCTTGATCACCCGTTACCTATTCAGGGACACATGCGTTAGCATCAGGCGTTGGATGGTGAGCTGGTTGCAACATAAAAAAATGCGCGCAAACCCGCGCAAGGGGGAGGGAAAGTGTCGTACCATTGCGACTTTGATTCCCAGCCTTCTGATTGCTTCAACAGCGTGCGCAGCGTCAGACTTTACTTCATCACTGAGAGCTATAAATCCCGCATATTCACCCTCGATGGCGATGAAGACGTGAGTTCCGTTACTGTGCCCTTTCTGAGCTTCCATCGGTACCTTGACTGCGCTCTCTCCCAGAAACCTCACATTGCCAACAAGCACCCTATATGCCTTTCCATCGACAATATAGGCACCCTGCGGATGAACCAGCGCGGCAACTCCTTTTCCAATGACGGCCTTGAAGTCGGTGACGCTCGCCTCAAATCCTCCATCAGGTCCAAGTCCAAGCTTTTCCCGGGCGGCAGTGGTGATTGATTTACCAACGGGGTGTTCACTCCCAGATTCAGTTGCGCCAACAAGTAACCACCACAGCTTACTCCTCCATTCCGTTTGTTCCCATATGTTTGATCTCTTGCTAACCGCAACCGTCATCTTGCCTATCGTCAAAGTTCCGGTTTTATCGAGCACAATCTGTGTGATTTTTGTCGCTGTTTCCAGGGCCACACCGCTCTTAACTAGTATACCGTTCTCCGCGCCAACTCCAGTACCAACCATGACCGCCGTAGGAGTCGACAGTCCGAGCGCACAAGGACACGCAAACACAATGACTGAGATGCACAACTTAAGACACACCATAAACGTCCCACCAGCGGCACCGTTCTTGAAGAGTGCCGGTGGATTAGACATAACGTGCGAGATAACCATCCATCCAATAAAGGTGACGAATCCCAGCGTCAAGACTCCCGGGACGAAATACCCAGCCACTTTATCCGCCATTCTCTGAATTGGAGCTCGCGAAGTCTGCGCCTGTTGGACAAGCTTGACGATTTGACTCAGTTGGGTATCTTTTCCAGCGCGCGTAACTCGGAAGTCGATACGGCCCATGCCGTTGACAGTACCGCCGATCAAATGGTGGCCCTTCTGCTTCAAAATTGGCATCGGCTCGCCAGTAACCATTGACTCGTCAATATAGGATTCGCCGGCAATCACAGTGCCATCAGCCGGGATTTTATCGCCAGGACGGAGGATAACCACGTCGTTGACCTGAATCAGTTCGGTGGGTATAACCTTCTCTTCCGCCGTGTAATTTTCATCGTGGAACAAGCCAGCATTCGTGGGATCAACGTATATAGTAGCCATAGATGGTGCGAGTGACATCAGTCGAGATAATGCCTTTGAAGTTTGTCCCTTTGCCCTATTCTCTAGATACCGACCCAAAGTGATGAACGTGATCAACATGGTCGAAGTATCAAATACCGTGCTTGGCCTGTTGTGAGGCGCAAAGAGTACCGACAATATCATAGCCAAAACCGAAAAGAAGAATGCAGCAGATGTACCCAAGACAACAAGCACATCCATTGTTGCACTGCCGTGCTTCACACTATTCCATGCACTTTTGTAAAACCGCTTTCCAATCCCAAATTGGACGGGAATTGTCAATATGAGACATATGAAATCACCCAAATAGAGCCCAGGTATCGGAAGCTGTAACGAGCCAAAATCGAGTACCTTGAACCACATGGGAAAGGCCATGGAGATGAGGAAAACCGGTACAGCAAAAGTCAGCGACATTCTGAACGCCAGCCGCCACGACTTGATTTCTTTGGTTTTGGCCAAAGATTCGAGCTGAGCATTGTTTTCTTCCACCTCCGCAAGCAGAGCGTTAAAGTTCAGTGATTCCACGATTGCAACCAGGTCCCGCACGCCAACAATTAACGGCGAAAAGTCAATCTTTGCGCGAGTGTTCGCCAGCGTAACAGCGACGTCATGGACGCCTCTGCGTTCTAGCAATGCATCTTCAAGTGCAGTACAATCGTCGGCGGTGTTGAGTCCGAAGATTCTGAATATGGCAGTATCCGTTTTCTTGTCCGCATTCTCATCCTCTTGTAGATCGGAAGATACTAGCTGCGCATCAAATCCGCAGTCTTCTATTCTGTAGTGGATTTAGTTTCGAGCTCACAGGGTGAACCGTGATAAAACTTACATTTCCACCACCCTCTCAGCAGGAATAACCTTCGGGTCGTGGACTGCAACGGCCCGCTCGGTGATCAAGCTCACGGTAAAGCTAGTGATTCCGTCCACGTTCTTAAACCCTCCTTCCACAGCCGACGTACATGCTCCACAAGTCATCCCACCCACTGATACTATCGTTGTTGCCAGTGCGGCCCCCCGATCCGCGACGTTGGTCACCGCCGGCGTTTGTACGTCTGAAGATATAATTTCCGCACCGAAGCCACGATCCTCGATCCTACATCATCGATATCAGCATACCCGCCTCAAAAGGGGATGCTCCAGATATTCATACATCTCCGCCGCCTGTTCCGCCGACAATTTTGAGAGGTCGTGAACCACCACAGCTCTCTCGGTCATGAGACTGACGTTAAACGACAATACGCCTTCCACATCCTTGAACCCGCCTATGAAGACGTATCAGCAGCCGTACAATACCATACCTCTCCCTCCACACGAACCAACGAACCTTCGATAGCAGCTGTACATGCCCCACATGTCATTCCTTCCACAGCGATTGTCGTCTGCGCAATACTGGAATCCACCTGAACATCTATCAACGGAATATCCTCCCCTCCATCACCAGCCCTCTCGCCCGAAAACATAGCGCTCGTGAGCGCAAACGTGCTAAGATACGCAACAAACGCCCTGACGGATGGAACGTCTGCGCTTGTTCGGGTGGTCCGTGGAAGCTGTCGTGAAGGGAAAAGGGCGCGCGGAGCGTGATACAAAGGGGGTTCGGAGTTCTTTTCGTCCGCGCGGCAGGTTAACGGACAATCTCGATTTCGCGCCGCGTGAAGGTGACGACGGGTGTTTAACGATCGAGAGCGTGGACGGACGAGGTCGAGATGGGTTTTCTGTTTTTTTAAAAGAGGAAATAGAGGTGGTTTAAGGTGGTTGTGGCGCTGCTCTCAACGAGCTGCAGGAGGAGCCCACCAAATATGTGTGGGACGGACGCAATTAGAAATTAGATACCGGCAAAAGTCAGCCCCAAGTCACATGCAAGGGACTCGGCACCGAAAGGATTGGTTGAGAGATGGCAACGACCGCGTGTCACGAATTGGAGATGTAACTTCTACGGTTTGGAGATATGGGGGAACTGAAGGAAATATAAATTCTCCAGCGACCTACAAAGTACAACCGTACCGTTGTACCAACATCCAGCAAGGATTTATCCCGATGAGCTGCAAAGAACTCATAGGCGCTCTACTGGGGTAATTCTGAGAGCAACCGAGATGTCACAGGTTGATGATAGGGAGAGGATGGAAATCCGCTTCATTAATATAATAACCTCCTCAAAAGAAGAACGACGCGAACCGACTTACCCCGCTAGTCATGCAGAGCTAGGAGATCTCTTATTGCCCAGTGCTCCGATCTGACCAGAGTTCAAACCATTCCATCGGATCCTTGAATACTTTCAGTTACTCTACAAGCAATTGCTTCAATTCGTACCCGCCCAACCCCCCGAAACTACTTCACGCCCGCCGGAGTTGAACCCCCAATAGAGAGAACTCCCGGCCACAAACTCATACAGGTAGTTCCGGAATGCAGCATCAATGTATCGGCGGCAACCCGCCACTCTTCAAGATCTTGAAACAGGGCCAGGATGGTATCCACTGGAAGCAATACAGGTCCTGGTAGACATTCAATTACCATATTATCTGACCGTAGATACCTACCCAGTTTCTTTGTAGCGTCACAGGATGCCGGAACAGCTACATTTATTCGTTCGTATTCTCAGCTGTGCTGGCTTCTATTCACATTCAAGACTTCAGGGCGAATAAGAAGCCTTGGGTTGGATATGTCTCCTGTGGCCCTATATATAAACCGTATGCGTCAGATAATACGGTACTTAGTCCAGCTGCTTCCCGAGGCTATTCCTGCAATTGTAGAGATTCTGTGCTACATGACCGAGCATTCGGTCGACAGATTACTTCATCGGTACACTTGAACCGAGACATGACACAGCACCGTGTCTTACCCCACGATTGGTCAAAACTATTATTTTTTTTACGACGTCATGCATGAAATTTGCGGAATTGGTTAACTTCATGCACACCAACACCCAATTCCAGTAGATATGCACCATGTCAGCTTAGCACTACAACATCATGGTACAACTTGCCATGAAGTTTACTTTATGGAATACACACACAATATGTTCTAATCGATTGTATACCATACATAAATAGGTAATAAAATTTGTCCTAATTAAGAATGTAGCTACAATTAAACCCACCTAATATCATCACGATGATTCTCACTAGAAACTGGAGATGCAGTCACCTAGCCACTATGTCGGATCTTATGGGTTGGTTCACTAAGATATGTACATTATGTGATTACTAAGCTCAATCCAATTACTTCATGGCCCATAGTGAGCGAAGCGAAGCCCTACTGGCAGTTGTGTAGTGGTCAACATTATTTGACAACATCATGTACCAACTAGTGGAATTTGGTGTTTATGTACATGAATTAAGAATTTTGGAACCTGATGTGCATTAAATACTGCATTTCCCAAATGATACACCAAAAATAATTTTCAAAATCCAGTATTTAATGTGTATCAGGTTCCAAAAGTCCTTATTCATGTGCACCAGCAACAAATTCTACAAGTTTGTGCATAACATTGTCAACCATACACGACATTGTACCATGACATTGTTAAATTGAACAACTTCATACATGAATTAGTGGAATTGGGTGTTGGTGTACATTAATTTACCCAATTCCGCTAATTTCATGCACGACGTCGTGAAATGGTATTTTGACCACTTTACACCGCCATACTACAGGCTCATTGTCTTTAGCCTTATAAAATTACCTCGCTAGTACCTAGGGGAGTCTCATTGTCACATAGAAATATGCACTGCTACCTGAGGACATCTTTGAAAGATAATTTTCTACCAAGAGTAGCGCGCGGTGAATCACCAGGAAAAATTGAGATTAAAGGAGTTTGGTACAGACGCTTCACAATCTATCTATTTCAACTTGTCGAGTGCTATGATTCCTGGACGTTTCCATTACCTAAATGTATATGATGATTTCCTCGCAACTCTTCCTTCCCACGTTGTCTTCTGCTCTTCAAACAAAATTTACAGGGAAATAAAAATGCGCATTGAAGCATTAGTTGGAATGCTGTCTGCGATGACCAGATCTATCATTGAAAGTCCAATGTTAGCATCATTCTTATGACATGAATGAAGATAGTAGAAGCGTAATGCAAAAGAAAAATCAGTGATATTGCCCGGTCAAGGGCGGTTTCATCAACACCTAAAGAGGCTATGTAGACCGTCGTGAGATGATATAGATAATCTCATCATTTAAAGAGAGTGTGTGTGTGGAGAAGATTGAAGAAACAGAAAAAACACACCGTATATGTACCTAGGTAAGTAACGTTCGCTACGAGCTTCGATATAATTGGATAATTCAACAATCCTTGAGGTTTCATTAGCAACTGATAACTGCAAAAATATTCATGAAACTGTAGGATAGGTAAAGAGTATCAGTTTGTCCAGTTCTCGTCTTCGCAATTAAGCTCGGACATATGCTTGTCTTTGATTAAGGAAGATCATCATTTAGGGTTGCTGGGAAGGAAAGGTGTGCAAGCTTACATTATCGTTGAATATATCAAGAGCGTTTACGCCTAAGACGTAGAGGTGATGGGCTCCCATCACATACAGTCAAAGGAGACCACCGAGCGCCAGCTCCAACAGTCTGGAGCAAGAGTCATTGAGGTGGATGCAGATTTTATCTGCTTGCCCTTCCGCGGTGGTTATGTCGGGCGTTATGCTGATTCTCAGGTGTGGGGTGACGTCGTCGACATGACGGATACTGGTTCTGAATCCCAGTTGCCTGCAGGAAAGATGATATCCAGATTTTATGGCTTAGTTCTATTTATGTGTCAGTGATTACACTTCCATGCGCTTGATAGTTTAATGATGTGCAACAAAATTCATTTCAGATATGCATGAATGGTATTATAAAAAGGTTGTCGGCATCGGAAACCCGGATACGACTCGTCATCTAAGGGAATCATCATAGAATGAAGCGGGAGCGCGGTTAAGGAGCAAATGGAAAGGAAAGCATACCAGGCATCTGCGCGTAGCTGGATCTGAATTGCTTGCGATGACATTGAAAATCCTAATGATGTTCGTTAGCTAACTAACTTCCAAAGATAGTAAAGCCGAATATGAAAAATGAACGAGTTGAAATCAGTGGACAGGGTTTCTGAAGCCCTGCCGCGAAAATGTTTTTCATCACAGTGATCAGAGACCAGTGCTCTTGTGTGATCATCACAGAACTCGACCGCATCATGAAAGATAAATTACATGTACACACCATTGGATAGGCAAGAGATGGCCTTTGTAGGAAACGATGAGATTCACAAACGAATGGCCATCTGCTTCATTGACCCTCCACAGGTCCACCCTTCAGGCGACCCTGGTCGATTTGCGATGTGATTCTGCGGAGACTTGGCGTCCCCGTCCCCTCTTGGGCGCAACTTCAACCACTGCAACGATTCCGGAATAGGTGTAACTGAGCCACGAAGCTTGCGGCCTGGTAGTCTGCTTGGAACCAAATGTTCGGAGGCATCGAGAGATTGCAACCACGGTCTTTAGATTGAATGCGTATATGTTGGGGAAATTTCTAGAATACTTTGAGCTAGTCAGCATTGATTTCCTTACGAGGTGGACCATGCATGAAAAGTGGTATTAACGGAAGAAGCTCAGGTATTAGCCATTAGATATCGTCACAGAGCCGAAGCCCTTGGACGGTAATTTCCAGCGTATTTCTACGTTCCAAATGTTCATCAAAAACTTCCGAGGGAGGGGAATGTGTAGGGAAACACGGTGAAAGAATTGAAGGGCTTACGTTTGCGATTGCTGTTCACGCGCCGGCAAAGACTAAAGAATCTGTCGCTGAATGAATGTTAGCCAAAATTCAAATATAGTAACAATCATTGGCAAAGGTGTAGGGTCGAGTGTATATCAGCCTGACGTGCAAATTGAGTTTCATTCCTCCGAAGAAGTCAAAGACTCTAGTTATGCGGTTTGTACAAATCATCATGTAAAGGGATAAAATTCCGTAGCAAGAAAAGTTGGAGAACATACCCATTTCGAACTGGCCTTCCATGGTCAAGAGATGGAAGGCGCGATGTTATCGCTACAGTTGCTGCGATAGAGTTGGTTGGTTGCATGGAGTGGAGAGAAGGTGTCGAACTTTTAAACCTATGGCGCAAAATCGGCCAAATTGCTAGGGTTGTGACCAGTATTTTCCGCGCTAGCCGGGTTGTTCAAAAAGGTCGGTCCTTGGCGCTTCCAATCATTTGACATCACTCATCGCAAGGTAGGATTTTGCGGGGAAAAATGACCGGTACAGACGTTTGTATTGTTTTATAATTGTTGGGATGGTATGGAGAATGAGAGATGCTATAAAAAATAGGCGCAACCCGTATCACAAATTGTTTCCATCCAATTGTTCTGATCGGAATGTGCAGCACGCAAATATTAATGCTTTCAAGAGCACCATGATGTAGTTTCAGAGTGTAGTCTTGGAGGAACTTATATCACTTTCGGATCCAACTCACTTATTCTGGTATAAATACAACAATGTTCCCATGAATAAGAAGGATTCGACTACTATAGGCAAGGTGGTACACTTAAGCCTTGAACCGCTCTTCTCCCGTCTTCCAGTTGATAACATCCCAGATAGCGCCAAAGTACTCGGCTTTGCGGTTCTGGTACTGGAGGTAGTAGGCATGTTCCCACGCATCCACACCGATGATGGGCTTGTACTTTCCGACAACAGGGTCCTGGTTCTATATTCCATAGCGTCAGTATCACCACTTTCACGTTTGATGCAGAGGAAACAAACAGGCAGGGAAATAATCTGGAGCTTTCCAGTCTCCGTATCCTTTACGAGCCAAGACCATCCACTGCCCTGGATTCCAGCAAGGTAGGTGTTGAAGGTCTTTTTGAATTGGCCGAAGCTTCCCCAAGTCTGTTCAATGGCCGTCATGAGCTCACCGGTGGGGAGTTCTCCACCACCATCCTTCTTGGGAGCGAGGTTCTCCCAGAAGAGGGAGTGGTTGATGTGTCCTCTATAAATACTCCATCAGTACAAGCCTTTGAAGCCTGTTTGGCTAGCATACCCTCCATGGAACTTCAACAGAGGCTGAAGGTTGATCTGAGCCTGCACATCGTTGGCGTGCTGGGCAGCCGCAAGCTTCTCCTCGGCCTCGTTGAGGGAGTTGACATAAGTCTGGTGGTGCTTGGTGTGATGGATCTGATTCACCTCAATTCAGCAACCGAACCATCTGGAGTTGCAAGCATGACATACCTCCATGATCTGACCAGCAATCGCTGGCTCGAGCGCTGCATAGTCGTAGGAAAGGCTGGGAAGAGTATGCTTCTGGCCCCAAGCAGGATTGACGAAGCCACGAGTTGAGACAACTCTGGCGGATGGGCGAACGATTCTGGCGGCGAGAGACATGATGTTTTTCGGGGTGCCTGTACTCTAGTGAGTGGTGAGCGCAATCGTTGTTACGGTGTTGATGTGGTCGCGACGTCATTTCGATTTTTGCGCGCTTGGCAGGGTTCATCTCCGAACATCCGGGATATGGAAAACACCTCGGCAATCGTGTCATCATTCATGAGTGAACGTGCACCGCGTTCAAGACTAGACGAATTTTTGTACTCTACATACAACCTTCTATGTCGTCTATTCAGTGTCCCACTATGCGTTTAGGACAGTATGGTTCCTCCAGATATTTCGCCTCCTCATCACTCAGCTTGAAGCTGATGGCCTTGATAGCCTCGTCCATACGCTCGACGGAGCTCATACCAATAATAGGGTTTGCTCCCTGTCTCAGCACCCAAGCACTGGCCACAATGGCCATGCTAACTCCACGCTTCTTTGCCATCTCTTCCACCCGACCTACGATTGCATTATCTTGTTCGTTTTCCTGCTTACGGTAATGACTCTGGAGGACCTTGTCGACCTGTTCTCGGGCAGTCTTCTCGGATGTAACCGGACGGCTGAGAACACCTCGAGCGAGTGGAGACTAATAGGTATATCGTCAACAGTGAAAAAGTGAACAATAGAATGCGTCTACCCATGGAATAAGACCAACACAAGTACTTTTACAATAAGGAATCATTTCCCGCTCTTCCTCACGGTACTACCACACAGTCAGTAATGCATTGGCTACCGCATGTGTTTGGGGGAAAGAACCAAAAGGTTAAGATAGTTCTGCATGGAGATAAACTTCGTCCATCCATTCTTCTCTGCAATGTTCTGGAGCGCCTGGAATTCCCATGCGGCCATCGAAGAAGCGCCAATGTATCGCACTTTCCCAGACTTCACGACGTCATCCAACGCTCTCATAATTTCTTCCATTGGGGTTTCATGGTCGAGCCGGTGGATTTGGAGGACGTCAATGTAGGTGCCCAATCTCTCTACACTTTGGTCCACAGCATCTATTATATGTTTGCGCGAAAGACCGCATCGGTTCACCCATTTGGAGTTATTGTTTGAAGCCATAACGCCAGCATCGCTGTCCCATGTGAAGTGGCATTTGCTAAGGATGACGAGACGCTCACGGGGGATATTGTACTTCTTGATGGCTTTGCCCACAACTCGCTCGGATTCACCATCGGAATAGCTATGTCAAGGAAAGTGAGCAATTGTAATAAAGCCATATGGAGGAAAACCTACGAGCCGGCGGTGTCCCACGTGTTTAAACCTTTATCATAAGCTGCCTTAAGCAAAGGTAGAGCTTCGTCTTCGTCAAGAACCCATTTTGCCCACTATATCGACGTCAGAATGAATTTAACCACATTGTTATTGCATTACTTGCTGCTGAGCTTCCATAACTCATGCATCCCACCACAATCTTCGAGATCTTGAGTCCAGACCTCCCCAAACTGCGGATATGCGGTCAGTGTCTACCCTTGAATGGTTTCAAAACAAAGACCAACTTGACATATTCCATTTCAGACATGCTCGATTTTGATAGTTGAAGTTTGAGATGAATCCGCAAAGCTAGGTAACAGGCCCGAGGATTTATTTATACTCTATACAGGACTCATGCGGGGTTTCCGCGATTTCCAATCATGATCATCCGCGTCCCGCTGCTTCCATCCATACCGAAGCCCGATGGCGATAACATGGTAGGACGGGGGTGTTTAGGGTTACTGGTATGACGGTTACGGCACGAAGCGGCAGAGTTGAGTCTGAGCACTAGCGTTTAGAAGCCCTGATTGTCACAGTCACAGTCACGTGCAGATAATCGCACCATCCCCGAAGTTTGGCGATTCGACAACGACGAATTTGATCGACCGACAGCCAAACTAACCATCACATCAACAGGAACCCGTGCCTCAAGATGGTATGTACAATCAATTCTCGAAATCAGCGCATCACCGAACTGACGGTCTCGATTTTTACAGCCTTTCACCAAACTCGTCAAGTCCAGCGCCTACTTCTCGCGGTACCAGACCAAGTACCGCAGAAGACGTCAGGGAAAGACCGACTACTACGCACGCAAGAGGTTGATCACCCAGGCGAAGAACAAGTACAACGCTCCCAAGTACCGTCTCGTCGTCCGCTTCACCAACCGTGATGTACGTTTTCCGCCCCTACCAGCGCCACGAGCGTTGCGATGCGCATTGCCCTGAACCTCGAGCATTCGCATTGCTTCATTAGTGGCAGAAACGCCCGGAGTATAATATGTGAATGGAGGGGGGCTAATGTCGCGGCCTATCTTTTATTACAGGTGATCTGCCAAATCGTCACCTCCGAGATTGTCGGTGACAAGGTCTTTGCTGCTGCCTACTCTCACGAGCTTCCCCGCTACGGTATCAAGCACGGTCTCACCAACTGGGCTGCTGCCTACGCCACTGGTCTTCTCCTTGCCCGCCGCACCCTTACCAAGCTCGGTCTTGAGGATTCTTTCGAGGGTGTCGAGGAGGTTGATGGAGAGTTCAAGCTGACCGAGGCCGCCGAGGTTGACGGTGAGGAGCGTCGCCCCTTCAAGGCCCACTTGGATGTTGGTCTTCACCGTACCTCTACCGGTTCCCGTGTCTTCGGTGCCATGAAGGGTGCCTCCGATGGTGGTCTGTTCATCCCTCACTCCGAGAGCCGTTTCCCTGGTTACGACATGGAGAGCAAGGAGCTCGACGCCGAGACTCTGAGGAAGTCAGTACTCTTCACGAGATATTCAGCCTACCCTTCATATCACTGACTCGAATTTAGATACATCTTCGGTGGCCACGTCGCTGAGTACATGGAGACTCTTGCTGATGACGATGAGGAACGTTACAAGTCCCAGTTCCAGAAGTACATTGATGACGGTATTGAGGGTGAATTCTGAGCCCACTCCCATAATTTTGCATGCAAACAACTAAGTCTTGTTTTAACAGCCGATGGCCTTGAGGAGGTCTACGAGGCGGCTCATGCTAAGATCCGTGAGAACCCCAACCTCCCAGCCGAGGACGACGGAAAGAAGGATGCCGCATACTGGAAGGCGGAGAGCCAGAAGTACAGATCCAAGAAGCTCACCCGCGCCGAGAGACGTGCGCGTGTCCAGGCGAAGATCAAGGAGCTTGCCGCTTAGGATGCTCCTTCTGTCTTTTCTTTGTATACACGCTGTATTTCGTAAGGGAAAATAAAAGCATGGGTTTTCGGGTTCAATTTACGGTGTTAAGGGTTCATCGGTAGCGGATCAGCGATAATATATCCTGCAGTCTGCACTGAAAATCTCTCACAATTCCGCAATAAAATGTGCAAAGTAGACGTCGCGTGTGAATTGGTGGTGCTGCAGAGGCGGGAAATGCTCTAACTGCCCTGGCTCCCGTCACCCATGTTTGACATCTGCGCCGTCGCCCTTCGCCCTTCTTCTCCCTTCTCGTCTTCTTCGCCCAACCCGATAAGGTGGACACCTGTGAAAAGAAAAGTGTTTATTGATGGATGTTTTAATACCTCGTTCTCACTGCTCACTGGCCCGGTCCGCACAGCTCCTATGCTTGCATCACGGGCGAATTCGGAGGCGATAGCTCGGTAAAATCCAACGGTCCACCACGCGAACCCCGCCTCGCTCGGCCTGACTGCAATTCCTGCGACTCTTCGTTGTGCAGACGTCACGCTTATTTGCGGGTGTGCATCGCGAGTACGACACCACTTGAGATCTTCATAGAGCCATGGTCCAGTCGCATTGTTGCCGGCCCGACGAGCAACCGAAGGCGGAAGGGAATGTCCAGTCCCATCCCATCATGCCATCCCATCCTCGCTCGCACAGGTACAGCCATTGCCTAGGCGTTTGTTATGGCTGGCCATTTTGTTTTTTCAGAACGAGAACCATGCACACTCTGACGTTATATTGGCCGAATGTCCCGAGCGCTGGGTAAATATTTAACATCGTGACCCAACTGCGCTCTTTCTTCTTACTCATCTTGTTTTCTTCTCTTTTGCTTCCCCTTCTCCTGTCTGCTTCCTTGGATCTGTGAAATAAAACCTACCGCTAATACCACTTCCTATACCACACCATACCACTACATACTACCAAACACACACATACACAACCGCAATCATGGGCTCAAACGGAACCGGCAGTTCTGAAAGTGCAGAAGTCAAGACTGATATCATTACCTTGACTCGATTTTTGACCGAGAAACAACATGACCTTGGATCACATGCTACTGGAGATTTCACGTAGGCCTTCCTCCCAGATGACGGGCATTGTAGCATCACATATGCTAATGTATTCACCAGATTGCTTTGCCATGCACTTCAATTCTCCTTCAAGAGCATTGCGTACTACATCCGCCGCGCAACTCTGACCAACGTGAGCTCCACAAATCCACATTCCTGCTGTTATGACTGTACCCTAACACCCATATCCCATAGCTCATCGGACTCGCTGGTTCCTCCAACACCACTGGTGACGACCAAAAGAAACTCGACGTAATTGGAAACGACATCTTTATAAACGTGATGCGAGGCTGTGGAAAAGTCAAAGTTCTTGTTTCCGAAGAAGAAGAGGAAGCTATCATCTTCCCCGGAAACGGTCGTTACGCTGTAGTCTGTGACCCTATCGATGGATCCAGCAATTTGGACGCCGGTGTTTCGGTCGGTACCATCTTTGGTATCTACCGTCTTGACGATGAAAGTGAGGGAAAGCCAGAAGATGTTTGCAAGCCCGGAACTGAGCTTGTTGCTTCGGGTTTCACGATGTATGGTGCTTCGACACAGTTGGTGCTTACGATGAAAGGCGGGGATGTCAACGGTTTCACTCTGGATAATGCCCTTGGAGAGTTCATTCTTACACATCCTAACGTATCCCCCCCCCACCACGCCAAACTCCCACAGGGCTGCTGGGCTTACGTGGAAGTAGATGCGGATACCCAAGACACGCGCAATTTACTCCGTCAACGAGGGTAACAGCGTCTACTGGGATGAGGCGTGCCGGGCATACTTCGACAGCATCAAGTTCCCGGCTACTCCCGAGGGAAAGCCTTACTCTGCGCGTTACATCGGTTCCATGGTTGCAGACGCATATCGGACGCTTTGCTATGGTGGAATCTTTGCCTACCCGGCGGATAAGAAGAGTAAGAAGGGAAAGCTTAGGATTCTCTACGAGTGTGCGCCTATGGCCATGGTTATGGAGAATGGTTAGTATATATTCTCCTTGATATGGGAGCTTAGAACTAATTGGCACTACGAACAGCTGGTGGTCTTGCCGTGACAAGCGATCAGAGGCGGATGTTGGAGGTCATTCCGGAGCACATCCATGACCGATCCGGGATCTTTATGGGCTCTTATGATGAGATCAAGAAGGTTAACGAGGTGTATGCTAAGTATGGTGTTGACGCGAAGTAAGCAGGGGATGTAAAAGGGCGAACGGCGGTGGGGACTGTTTTATATTTGGTTCTAGTTGGTGTTCAGGCTGTAATGATGTATTTTATCGCAAGGAATCTGAAGGGGCTGGTATATACATGAGCATCATCCAAGCAGCCATATATGTAGGAATGAACACATCAAGTATGTTGTACACACACACACACAAGCACAAGCACAAAAGGTTCAGTTTGGACAATTGCAAGCGACATCACACAAATCCGGGCGGGCATCACCCAAATCCGGGCGGGTATCACCAAAGCTTCCGTAGGAATCCACAACTTCTTCAGCCGAATCGCTACTTGCAAATCAATCCCAAACCTCCCTCACCACACCTACGACTTCTCCACCGTAGCCTCCACCACACTCTGTCTCTGCACCTCCTCATACCCAGGCGGGGGCTCAGCCGGCATTCCTCCCCCTCCCGTCGGCGGCGGCGGCGGCCCTGAATCTTCATAAGCCGGCAACTCCTCTAAATGCACCTCCGCACTCCCCGCCTCTCTAGCTTGCAACACGCGCTCCTTAACCCTCTCAAACATTCCGTGGAAGTCAAACGCCCCGCCATCTTTAAACACTAGCTTCAACTCTATTGCTGATGTGGCGGGTGGGATTCCACCCCCGGATACGGGCTGGACGGAGGCGGACCAGGTGTTTGGACCGAAGAAGGGGGCGGCGACCCGGGAGTCTAGAAGGTTGGGGATCGGGGCGGAGAAGGATTCAAAGTTTGATGGGGTGGAGGAGGGGGTGGGGGTGTAGATTATCTAAAATTTGTGAGTGAAAATGGAGGGGGAGGGGGGAGGAGGGGATACGCGTTGGTTTGTGATGTGCACGACGCCAGAAGAGGAGGTGTATGTGAAGCTTCCCGGGGAGGTGAGCGTGAAGGATGTGCGTGGGGGAGACTGGTAGAGGGTGCGCTCGTGGGGGAGGGAGATGAAGGTGTGTGGCGTGGGGCCGAGCATTACCCAGCTGGTTGGCGGGGAGGTTAGCTAGCTGAAGAAAGGCGGGGGGAGGTGCGGCGGAAAACTTTAGTGACATCTTTCTGTTTTGTCTGTTGTTGTGAGAAATGGGGGGGAAGTTTCAGTCTGCGGGAGACATCCAGCAGTGGATATGGGGGTGAAGCATTGATGGTGGAGATGGATGCAGATGGGGGAGGAGCTTTTTGAAAGGTGCGTTTGGTTTGGGTACGTACCAGCTGCCAGGTGTTTCCAAGCTAAGGTAGAGCTTGCGCGATGTCGCAATGTCGCAATGTCTCACAACCGCCACTTTTTGTGTGGCGGTTACGAGCCAATCCGTCACTGAAGACATGAAGGAAGCTTTTGAATCTGTTCATAAAACAGCTCTCGATTGGCTATCTAGAGAACACCCCTATGGAAACCCCGTTGTGATAACCAGATCTTCTCAGAAAAAGGGCACACAATACCATTACAGCACCCAAGTACACAAGACAGACAGCAACAGAAAAAAACAGCAGCAGATACAGGTATTTGGGAACAATTACAGCCCTCATCATACTCACACAAGGCTAACAATTCTTGCAATCCAAAAGCTGGAAGCAAAAATTCACATAGCAGTTACCCCACGGCGAAGATACGTCATATCTTCCTTACTGCCTGGCGGGAACGGGAAAGCGAAAGCTGAAAAGACGATCCTGCTGGCGAACGCCGGTATTCTGTTCGGGCTCGAAGCTAGCAGTAGGATCCGAGGGTCCTTGATTACGTCCATGGCCTGAGGCTTCGTTATGCAACTGCGAAGCAAATTCTCTAGCATAGGCAGCATTTAGGTTGGCGGGGAGGCTATTAAACCTGGAAAGGGAACTGAATCCACCAACAAGGTTGCCGTTAAAACTTGGAGTGATCAAGTTGAAGCCGATATCGTCACCGCGTCTAGAAAACTCATTGCGTGGGGAAAGATGGTCCCTGGATTCGGGTTTGTCAAAACCAAAGTAAGAATTGCCATCGCGGGGCATGCGGCTAGTACCGCCAGCAGCACCAAAACGGATCGAAGGACCAGGACCGCCAGGAGGAGCACCGTTGAGAGAACGACTGTCGGTTCTGCGGATGTTACCACCGAGAAGGGCGGTGTTGGGAGAGCGACTACCAGCTCCACGAATGTTACCACCTGGAGGGGCAGCATTGGGATGACGACTGCCAGTTCTACGGATGTTAACGCCCGGAGATCTGGGGCGGTTGGCGGTGGCCCCAACAGAAGATGCGGCAGAGCTCTTCATTGAGTATCCCTCAAGTTTACCAGGTAGAGGGCGCGGTGCAGGAGGCTCTCCGGACATGCGAGGGAGGACCTCTCTAGCAAATTCATGGCCAAGCGGAGCACAAGGAATGATTCCCTTTCTGGTGTCCCAGAGCATCCCGGAGTTCGTTGGAAAAGTGTTGAACATATTTAGCATGGCGAAGCCAGCCTATTTTCAAGTCAGATTCCCAACTTCTCGGATTCGGGGTGGGAGGGCTTACGTCTGGAAGAAGTTCCTGGGTATCTCTGCTGATTGAGATATTCTTTCCCTCATTATTCCTAGGTTAACTACTCAGTATGCTACCTATTTTTGTACAGTAATGGCTCAAGACTTACGCGACCTGGATGTTGCGGAGTTGGGACATTGGGATGTCCTTGATATACAACCACTTGACATCGAAATAGCCCCTCCAGCGCTTTTCACTCCATACACCGGCCTTTGCAGTAAAGTCGACTGTGCTCGTCATCTCAGCAACACCGCAGAATTTACCACTGGGCATTATCAGTCTTTAGTTTTCAAAAACCATATCTACCGTTTATACATACCTGGAATTGACGGAGAAGAACAAGAGGACCGGCCCTAGGCCGTAATGACTTCTGAACCCTTTATCGAGACGCTTGTTTCCGAGATCAGTCGAGGTCCAGATACCCCATTTCATCGAGCTGTAAATGTCAAGTTCGCCGGTCGATTTGATGACATAAAACCGGGTCTACACGTGGTCAGATGCATACAATTAAAATACTTGGGGCCATCACACATTTTCGTTAACACTAGTTATGATTGGGTTGATGGGATACATCGTAGCGTGCCAACTCTCTCTCTGCGCGAGCTCCCAAGCCTCAAGTCCACTTTCAGGAGACCTTCTCATGCGGCCGCTGGCAATGCTGGCGATATTCTCATGGGGGGAGCTGATCTGGATAGTGGGAAGAGGCGGTGGCCGGTGGATAGCGTTTCCTTGCGAGAGCGCAGCGGGATACTTGGGGAAGACGCCATAGACTGCAGCAGACGGACTTCCAAAGGCACCAGGAGTGCCAGCATACGGACACCCTCCAGAGGAGTCACTACCGACGCTATGGTGGCCTTTATAGTTGCGGACATTATCAGAGGTATTCGAATGCGAGGGAACATCAAAACCGTTGTTGAGCTGATCAATACTAAGCCTGCTTTCAGCAAAGATTCTGGCCAATTCCGAATCGTTCTCGGGGAGTTCGTTGAGTCCTTTCTCGCCGTTGGCATTGGTGAGGTTCTGATGGAACCGACGGTTTCCACGTCTGGGATTCCAATTGAACAGCGGAACGGCAGCTTTAATAGGGACACCATCTCGGGCAGTATTATGGTAGCCCTGGTGGGTTTCTTGGAAATCATTTCGGTCGTACTTGTTCCTGCCGAAACCAAGCCTTTCAAAGTCTAGAACAATGTTCATGTCATCTTCAGGAGCTCCTAGTGAGAAATTAATACGTTGTTCGACAACTGAGACTTGCTCCAACTAACCATCTCTAGGCTGCTCCTCCTCCCCTCCACGGAGGGAAACACCGCCCTCATCGTCAGTTCCGTCGTACTTGTCAACAAGGCGGGCCATGAGTCCCATATCAGTCGCTCTGCGAGTAAGTGGCATCCTCGGTTCTTGAGCAACAAATGCAGTGCGCAGGGCATTGCCTGGTGCACTGAGACTGTTAAAAACCGGACGGCGAAGATTTTCAAAATCCGTCTGCAGTCCAAGACCTTGAATAGTTGCGCGCTCAGGGCCATTCAAGTCATCAAACAGTGAGCTAGTCTCTTGAACGCGATTGCCGGAGCTTTTCAGAAGGAGCAATGGGGTGATATTTGGATTGGTCATAGGTACCATGATCCGTTCAGCTTCATTCAGCATCTGGCTGTACTCATACCGAGTTACGGCAGCGGACCGACCGAGATCGCTCTCGGTCTGTCGGAGCGTGCGCGGCATGGGGGGAGGTCCAGCCACGAGTTGTCCAAAATCACTCTCGGTCTGACGGAGCGCGCGCGATGTGGGAGTATACACTGCCTCGAGGTTGCTCACAGCGCGACGCACGGCACGACTACCGCCATCGCGGAAGTCAGGAACAGCCAGGTGCCTCCCTCTAATGGTTTGATTGGAAGCCATATTGGGGCGGCCTGGAGCCTCGGTGTTTCTACCCCCCGTTGTTAGCGATACTCAGGTGCAATGTCAATAAATGGTCCAGTGAATAAATAATAGTACACCGCAGGGCGGGTATTACTGAGGAAGAAAAATGGGGCTAATGAAACGGAGGGGTGATAGAAATATATACTAGAGTAGCCGACGATTACTCGGCGCTGCGTTTGTTTGTTTGAATCTGGAACGGTCCTGTCTTTTCACCACGGAGCGAGCTGGAGACGGTCAGTAAACGATTCCAGATCGCCGAGAAAGAGGTCGAGCAGCCCAATTGGACCCCCGAACTATCAGAACAAGATCTTTGGACCTAACCAAGCTATCTGGTGCCCATCCATGACCCAGATTCACTGCTTCATAGGTATCATATTGCAGAACACCAGCAAGGTCGCGAGGAATCTTCAGGTGTATGTGGAGGACATTCTGTCGTAAAACAGTCAGACACAAAGGAGGGTTAGCTTACAGAACAATGGCACCAAGTCGAGATATTTGTTGTTTTTCTGGGGTTCAAGACGTAAACGAGGCTTCGAGGGTTGAATGGAGAGAGAGATTCGAGAGGGTCCAAGAGTTTGTGGATTCCCAATTCTTTGCCCCAGATAGAGGGTCGTTTCTAACTTTGGTTCCCTATAGTATTGGTGTTTGTTTATGTTACGATTTTGGGACATGACGTACTGGGACACAACACAGATGGGGGAAGCCTGTGGGTGCCCTCAGCAGATCCAAATGGAAAGAATTCGTTGTTTGTTCCGCATCGGGCGTCACTCGTCGGCGACGTCTCTCTCAAACCTGAGCCCTACCGTCGGCCAAAAACCCCTGGCTCTCAACCCAATAACCTTCTTCACAAGATATGTGAAGGTGCCTTACTACAAGTACTTTTCGACTTCAATGGTTGGGAGGCCATAGAAATTTGGCCGACATCGAGTGACTCAATGCCAAGTCCCCCTTCCTATACCCAATCTCCTTTTCTTTTCTGATTCTTCATCCGAGTGCACTGGCAATAAGAATAGCTGTGAGAACTCGTCCGAGCTTTCTTTTTTGCTGGTTGAAAACTATTTTAACCATTGACCACTCCTGATCTGCCTTTGGTAGGTTGGGGAATTTTTGGCAAGGCTTTTACTATTGTGTCTTTCGTTGATAGCTAGGTCGTCCGATGTTGGAGACGTGGCGTTGAAGAAGGATGCTGTGAGTACGTATACAGGAAGCTCGTGTTGATGTTGGTGGCATGCTTGTGTCCCCCCTCAAAATCAAACCCCTTCTGCTTTGTGATTCAGGTCTCGATGAGTCCAAATAATGTATGAGTGTCAATTTGTACATCCCTATTCATGTACCCATTCCATTCGTTCCCCAAGCCAGTATATGGTGATGATATAAAGCAGCAGCAGCAAAACAAAAATGCAAACGATGATATCAAGACAGCAGCATGTAAAGCAAAAGCAAAAACAGAAGCAAAAACAAAACAAACCCTTACTCCAAAAATTATCATACAAGTGACAAAAAGATGAGGGAAAGCCAGTAGACAATATCGTCCTATTAAATCAAAAGCTACGATGACGATGCATGTGACGACTGGGTCATCCGTCTCGCCAACTGCTCCTTCTTCATATTCCGTATCGTACTCTCCAACTTCCTTCGTTCTTCTTGCTCGGCCTATCCAAATAGTTAGTACCATCCCCCAAAATCTAGTCTACAGGGATAACATTACCCTCAACGCCCTCGCCTGATCCGCTCTCATATCCCTCATCATCTTCTTGAACTCCTGCTTCAGCACATTGATGGTAGTACTGTCGCCGCCGATTCGTCCCGCAGGACTCCTGCCATCCACAGTACCAGCATTCCTCGGCGCACCTAAGAACCGAATCTTCTCCTCTGCCAACGCCGTCTCCAAATGTTCCAACTTCTCCTTCATCATATCACACAACGACTCCAGCTTCGACCTTTCCTGCTCCGCTTCAATGCTCTGCTTGGTAAGATTCTCAAAGTCCTTCAACATATCGTCTAGCTCTTTCTGCAGCATCTTGCATCGTTTATCAAGGTGTTCGTTATTGGCCCCTTCAGCACGCTCGTTCTTCAGCATCACAATCTCGTCGATAAGTTCGCCGTTCCTCTTCTCCAGGGCTTCAATCTCGGTGAGGAGGCCTGGGTCGATAGTTTGTGGCTGCTTGTTGGCGCGCTCGAGGGCTTGGGCAGCGGCTCTGGCTTCGGCGGTAGCAGCTGCGCGCTCCGATTTCGAGCCGTATGCTAAATCGAGCTCTGCCTTTGCCATGACGACCTCTGTTGATAGTTCGGCGACTTTGGCGGAGAGCTCTTGGATTTCCTGATCCATTTTTTGCATCTCTTGGTCTTTTTCGCCGAGTTGTTGACGGAGTAGTTTTTCTTGCTCGGAAGAGATGTGTTGTGCTTCTTCCGAGATCTTTCGAGCCTCTTTCAGAGTTGCGATTTCATCTTCGAGAAACTTCAATCTGCCATCAGTTTCCTCAACGATGGCTTCGAGTTCGGCCTTGGTGACATCTCTATCCTCCTTCATGTCTTGGTATCTCGTCTCCAGATCTACTAGCGATTTCTCCCTCTCGGCAAGTTTCTTATCCAATTCTTCCAGCTCCCGCTCAAGATCGGCTCTAGCCTCTCTTTCCGCTTCTGCTGCGGATTGATCATCTTCGTTGGCTCGCTGTTGTTCCTTCGAACGCTCGACGTCCAATTGATGCATAACGTTCATCAGCTCCTCACTCTTCTGGCCCAATGCGACACGCGAATCCTCCAACTCCGCACTCCTCTTATTCAACTCCGCCACAAGCCCCTGCATCTTTCCATTTGTTGTAGCAAGATCGGTTTCCCGTTGCTCTAACAAGCTGGATAGCTGTCCGACCTGATTCTCTACACTCTTTAGATCCTCCTGCATCATCGCCATATCCTCCTCAACCCCTCTCTCCTGCTGGCTTGCACGCTCCCGAAGCATATCCCGCTCACTTCGGAGCGTTATAACTTTATTCAACATGCTCTGCACCTTTGACGAAAACGCAGAGATTGTAAACTCTGGAAGCTCCTGTTCGCAATCGCTGTCTGGGTAATCTGGATTGTATCCATTTTGTCTCTGGCTCGTTTTCTGCGCTCTAACCTCTTCGTCATAGGTAGCAATCATATCCCACAGCGTCGTCAGTATGACATCTGTATGCTCCAACTCCTGCGCCGCGCGAAGTACGCTGGGATCCTGCGGCGCCGATGGGGGGTTTTGTCGGAGAAATTGAATATTGAGATCCAACAGCGCAAGTTGTTCGTCAACACCGTGTCCCTGTCCATTAGGTAACCGTGGAGGTTCGGGTGTATTGGGATTCCCCGTCTCTTTCAGCAACTGATTTAACTGGCCATTGAACTCCTCCAACCTCTCTGTCAAAAACGAATCTTCAACCATTCTTCTCTCCGTTCCATTCCGCACCTCACCAAAACCCTCCAACTTATCCGCCGTCCGATAAAAACTCCTATCGTCAAATACTTCTGGATCCTTCGCAAACGTGTATTCCCCCGGTGACGGACTCCTGACGGTCTTATGCGTTGACCCGAGAATCCCTGTCGAGTGCTGTAACAATCGTCGCTGGATTTCCAAGCCGCGGATTTCGAGTCTGTGAAGCTCCTGGGAGAGTTCCTCACACTTGCGACTGCTGGCCGTCAATTCCTCGTCCGTTTCATGTTTTATATCCTGCGAGGTGGCGCTTGTTCGAACCTTCTTGGAGGTAAGGCGAGAAAGCGATTGCGCCGCGTCTCTGACTTTCGATTCCATTACCAGCTTCCGCTTCGTGGCGTCGATACGGCTCGTGAGCATGATGTGCTCCTTCTTTAGATCTTCGACTTCTTCGTATGAGAGGATTTCGTAGTCGGCCGAGTCATAGATTGCTTGTTCGACGAGGAGATGGAGGGACATGTCGTCATTTTCTGAGGACCGTTTTGAAGGGAGAGAAGCATGCTTCTGATTGTGATGGTGATGCCCGTTGGTCATCTATATACTTTTAGCAACTGCTGCGCTGAATACCGAGGGGAATTCATGTTTTGTTGATCTTGGTTCAGGGAAGGCAAAGAGGCCATACGGGATTAAATCTTGGATTCGCATCGTAGCTAGTAGTGCCCGAGAAATTGTCCTCCAAAGGATTCCGCGTCGGGTAGGTATAGTGGTTTCCACCTACATTTGCGTCGGTATGGTGCCCTCCATAGCCGTTCATCTTGACGTCTTCGTTTTTCCTGTACAAAGTCGTGCAGTCGTGAAGATGTAGCTGCTGGGTAAATCAAAGAACTCAGGGGCGAGAGGCGCTACGGCATTCAGTTTGCCGAGGGCAGTGAATAGTAGGGGGGGGCCGAGGGCGGCAGCGGTAAACTGACAACCAAAGGCTGAAGGTGTTGGACTTTCGGGCGTTGGTCTTCTATAGAGTAGAGTTGGATGGGCGTTGAAGATCATAGGTATCTCTACATAGAGTACATACACTGCCTTATGTCGATCACCCCTGTCTCGGAGAGTTGGGCTGGACGATTTCTTCCCTCCCGTCAAACGTGGGTGCACGGTCCACCGCCATCTTCCCGAGCCCCAATCACAGAAGTGGAAAAAAAGGTGGTTTTTGGGGACAGATATAATGCTGTCGCGCAGTGTGAGACGGTTTAGTGACGGTCTAGCAATGGTTAACAAAAAATTTAAACAGTATAAGAACCATCCCAGAACGGTTTCCGCGATTTGATGGCATTATATTCGTCTTAAAAAAAACCCCCCTTTTTTCTAATGGATTTTTCCTCTGAATGAAAAGATACTATGAAATCGATGAAATTCGAAAGCCTGCCCAATAATTCCGCTCATACGCATACATGAATGAAAATAACCAAAAGAAAAAAATAGCAATAACCCATCCATATCCTCCACACCATCTAAGACACCGCCGCTGTGCTATTGAACGAATTCACTGCCATACCAATCTTTCTGAAGAGGAACTTCCGTGAACCCTCATCCTTGGTGGGGATGAACGGTCCCTGTCGACCCCCCCTCAGAACTAATACAATGCCTGTCCGCTCCATACTGATGGTCTGTAGCTCTTTAAGTGGTACGTCCCACTCACAGTTCAGCTTCTTGCTCTTGACAAGCATGATTCTCCTATGAATTGGTTAGTTATGTTATAAAGATTACTTGAGATATCAGCGACAGAGTTAAACTTACGTATACGTCAGCATAACCACGACATCCTGCTCCGGCAACTCCAGATGAGCTATGTATTCCTCGTTGAAGTATTTCCCATTGTCCAACTGCTTCAACCAAAATTGGCCCAACGCTTCACGCTGATTATATGGCCGCACTACTCCGTCTTGTCCAATGAATCGTGTCAGTCGTACCCGATCGAGTCCGTCTTGATCAAAAACGGTCGTGGTATTCCGAATTCCCTCGGTGACGTCTGCGAGAAAAGTCAATTTCAGCAACACAAAGACTGTTTTGAGGAGTGTCTTACTCGAAGCCAAATCGAAGACTCCAATCGCAGGTTTAGTCGCCAAACCTACAACCCCCTTTCCAATACCCTTGAAGAGTCCCCATGCACCTTCACGCTCGGCACCCTCGAGAGGCTTTCTTGCTAATCCACCCACTCCACTCGCCAAACTACTTACGAATGAATTTGCACCAGTCGTAACACCGTACAAGGCGTGCTTCGGCCGATTCCTGGAACGTGACATTCGTCGTCGATCCTGGAATTGTTTATCGAGTGTAGCAGCAGCAAGTCCTGTGTCGTTATTAGTCCCCTAGTCACATGTTTGAATCGCGTTAAAGTATTCGTACCTTTGGATATACTTCCAGTGAACTTGGACAAACTATCACTGACACCAAAAACAGACTTTTTGACAAACATTGTCGCTCCCTTGGCGATGCCAATTCCCAACTCTTGTGGCCGATCCGTCATGATGAATCCTTGATACGGTTCATAGAATATATCCACAACCCCAGAACTAATGTTGTTAAACAAGCCCACTGGATTTCCAAGAAAATCTGCCGATCCCAATATCTTGTGAATCTGATAGAGGACTTCTTGAGTATAATGTGCCTGAAGGCGTTGAAGTAGCACAGGGACAGAGACTCGTGCATTCTCAAGCATCAGTGCATTGAGCTTAATGGGCGCATCATTGACGTTTCCAATCGCCATTGTCAGGATGTTCAACAAGAACATGAGCGGATTGTTCGAGGATGTCTTGTCTTCGACGTTGACAACGTCGGTTCGCAGGAGTGAGAGATCTATCTGTGCAGGCTGAATGTTGAGAAGTTCGAAATACAGATCCCGACCAGCGTCCAGAATCTTGGGTTCGGGGATATCAAGAGAGTCGTCGCAGAGTTTGCCTTCATCTCGCTCCGTAGAGGAGATTCCTGGTATTTTGGAGAAGTCCAATAAAGCATAGATAAAGTCTTCGTCAATCTCAATTGTCATTTGCTGCATCAAAAATGTTGCGTATTTTATGTAAGTCACGCCATAACTCTCATCATTAACTAATGTCGCAGAAGCATGAATTGAAGGGTGAACATCCATCTCCTTTCCAGTCTTGGGCACCACACTAGGGTACAAAATTATTGGGAAAATTCCTCCGTAAAGTTGATTGTCAATCTGAACCCATTTGATGATCAAACTATAGGTTTGATAGAGTGACGACGTGCCGTACTTGAACTCTAGATCGCGGAAGGTGATGTATGCAAGTTCCTTCAGTTGCCGATTGATCAACGAGATACCAATCCCGGCAAACCGTATCTGTGCCTGAAACGCAACCCCACTATCGACGTCCTTCACCTCAAAGCTAGAAGTAGACGCGTTGGTGCTGGCAGCGGATGTATGGGACTTTACTTTGTAGATGCTCTTGGACTGTTTGTAATTCGACAAGACCAAGGTCTGTGTTGGACCTTTCGCGATGACGTTGACATCAATAATTTTCCGTTGAGGCTGGCCATCAGGACCAATTGATTCTACCTTGATAGGCAGCAGGTTCCCAATCTCTGTCAAAGGAATATGTCTTAATTGGCGTTTATTACCAGCGCACAGGACCAGCTCTTTCGTTTTAGCAGCAGGATAGTCCCAGGCATACGGCATGATACTCCTCGGCGGAAGCTTGTATTGGATAGGCCTGAAATCTGACTCGCCGTCATCCGTGTCGTCATGATTTGGATCCGATTGCCAGAATGTGAACTCCTGAGTACTTTCATTCCGTATCGAGAAAGGCCAATGTTTTGTTTCCAGATTCAAGTGCAAGAATACCGTTGCCTTCTCGGCCAGGATATCTACTCTGATCAAAGTCTGCCTCTGATTATGCTTATGCATCTTGATGTGCACACTTCCCAGATCCGAGATATTGAATGGAGCGGACCACCTATTGTTGATGCCCGGGAACAATAATGTTAGTTGCTTGTGGTGAGCTGATCTGAGGAAATGTAAAGGCAACAGCTGCCCAGGCTCAAGAGTCATGATGTTATTTGATCCAGTCCCTGGTTCTCTGATCTGAACCGTCTCCGAAAGCTTACTCTTAAGAATGAACCGTGGTGACAGCGTTACGACCTTGGTCATCTTGTACTTTCCTTCTCCCTCGTCGACAGTGATGCCAATATGGATTTCCGTTTGCTTTGTAGAAGACGGTAGTACGACATCGCTAACACTTCCAACAGCCTCAAAACTCAGTGGCCTACTCCAATTCGAATCGCCTACTTTGAATACAGCTCTGTTTTGTTGCTCGTGGTTCGGATACGAGAACATGTATGGGTGTGCCTTATGCGTAGTAGTAGAACCGGTCTGGACTTGCCCTGCGGCCACTTTAGCCGATTGCAAAAGTGACTTTGACTTCACCATCATATTCAACCCTGTCTTGTTCAGAATGATGTAAGGGCTGTAGATCGAAACTCGGAAGGCGCCACCGCTGTCGGGTATTTGGTAATAATGCAGCTTCAGTTTAAGTTCTAGTCCTTGGTTGTCCTTAGTTATAAGCATCGTCTCAGCGTCGAATTCAGCATCATTTGAATTGATAATAGCAAAGTCGCTCTCCCCGTATGGAGTATCTTGCATCTCGATGCTCATGAGAAGTAGATGCGAGAGATCCACAACGTGTACTGGACTCAGCCCGCCCTTTCGAAGAAAATTGGTCCATTCTTTTTGGTTGTTCTTGTCATAGATACGAAACTTGAAGTCGTACGGCAGCAGGTTTTCAACTTCGACGGGAGCAGATAATCGGACTTTCATGTGGGGATACGAGCTATGATAACGTTAGAACACTTCTTCAGGAAGTAGGATATCCATGGATAACATACCTAGCAGCAGCACCTTTCTTCTGGGATTTGGCATGCATCTGGAAGTAAAAGGGAGGCGCATTTTCCTCCTCAGTTCTGCAAGTAATACCCTTGGTGGGTCCCTTAAGAAGGTCGCGCCAAAATAGACGCTCTCTTGACCAGGTGTACCCGAACCCAGCATCCGGACGAATAACCACCGCTTGATGATACGCTGCCTCTACCGGTGCTGGTTGACTCTCTCCCGGTACAATCTTGTAGACCTTGATGAGATGGGTTCTCTGAGGGTCCAGAATTCCCATTTCTACGGGAATTTGGGTATTGTTTTCAATCAAAAACGGTGAGCGGAAAGTAATGTATTTGACGTTGTCGGTGCCTAGACGCACTTCGCAAAGTAAGCGGTGGAGGACATCGTTTTTCATTGGCCGTAGAGTATAAAGCTGTTCGCCCTCTCGATTGACTGAGATTTCCTTGATGCTTTCGAACGGACTATCCTCGAGCTTGACACCAACAATTCCGCTTACGCCTTCAGGAGCAAGACTCTCTCGCATCTTCTCCCATTCTTCAAACCTCCAGGGTGCGGTTTCTCCGTCTTGCAATTTGATTGCCATCGAAGAACCGCCCGGGGAGTCCTCGGAGGCAGCCCAAACGTGCAACGGATATCCCGTCTGGTTATGGATCCGATATGGCGCTTCGGAGCCACGAGGCTTTGTGAGCATATCCTCGTCTTGCTGCATAAACTGAGCGGCTTTGGTGATAAGAGCTATGGTTTGAGAAGTAATTGTGACCTCCAAATTCTTTCGGGAATACAAATCAATAGACAGCTTCTCCGGCTGTGTTGTCTTCGCCATGTGAAAGCCGAGCTGCCAGGGTTCGATTAGCGGTTCCCATGCGCTCTTGGAAAAGTTGTAGATATTGACAAAAGTCTCAATACTTGTGTCGGCATCCATCTAATGATATGTCAACATAGCTCAATCATTCTCTCCACAGACATATTACTCACATCTCCACTCCAATCTTTAACTCTAGCAGTGAACTTTTTCACACTCAAATCCAAAAGCGGAAGCTCGTGTTGATCACCAATCAATATGACTCTCATCCCTTCGATTTCGGCTTTCAGTTCCTCCCTCTTGACCATACTGGATGAAATACCGGAGGTACTCTTTTTCGATGAGGTGCTGCGTCCCGTGGCGAGCGATTTCGATTTCCCCACCCTAGTCGAAACCCCATGACCACTGGCTGTTCGACGCTTGAGTGAGCCATCGCCTTTAAGGTCTTTAATCTTTGTTGGCTCTTCATCTATAGGCTTCTTCCCCTGTCCTGCACCAGACATCTCGCTAGCCTTATTGAATATCTGAACAGCCAGCAGGATATCCCGAAGAGATACGCGCAGAACAAGTGGCTCGACGTCGACGTTTATACTCTGGAGTGAGCTATTCGGGCCGATATTTCGGCTATCCATAGCAACCTTTAGAGTGAAATCGTCCAATATGCGCAGTTTGGTTTTATCTGGCTTATCCATGCGACACAAAAACATGCCAACCTTTTCCACTTGCAAAGTAAGAGCGTGTTGTTGCGATAACAATATCTGCTTTGTTCCCAGCACTATTGCCTCTGAATTATTAATGCCAGGGTTGGCAATGAGGATCACCTGTGCATCCACAATGTTGGCACGGAAAGACACATTGATTCCTTGGTCTCTCTTCTCGCCCTGTTTCGATGGCGCAGATAATGCAGTGGATTGCGACTGCTTCGAAGTAGCAAGGCTTGTCTGCCGGTCGCTCTTGTTTGAGTCCTCGTCGGACTCTGTGTCTTCCTCGAGTTCACTGATCATTTCTTCCTCAGACTGTAGACCAGACATCACGTAATCCCTCAAGGCGAAGATATAATCAAGCGCAAAGATAACTCGTGGGCTATCGATTGTAAGCAAGGCAACGAGGTTCCGTTCTGCGCCCCCGGAAAGCGTGACGCTCGCCATGAACTGTGATCCTTCCTTGTGTGTGGAAGACATGATCTTCCGAAACTTATTCGTCTCTTGCTTTCGACTATCTCTAATGTTAAAGGATTCAATGAGAATCTCTGATTCCAAAGAGCCGTCGCTAATCATCCTAAGCTTCACGTTGGTATTATTGAGAGATGCTCTCGATAAACTGGCTTCTTCAAGATCGGTAATGGCTTGGTCAGGCTCGCAAGCATACAGCTCCATACCAATGCTACCCACTTTGAATACCAGGTCAACTTTAGTCCAGGTATCAGGTCCAGTTCCAAGCTCAGGGTTCAAATGAACGACCTTTCCACTATCGGGGGCCCCATCTTGGAAGTCCACAACGGATTTTGCAGGCTCGGCCGTTTCCTTGGGGAGTTGTTCTACGATTTGATCCTCGTGTTCAGCATCCCCCGCAAAGACTCCCGGTATGGCCCGCGATAGCTCTAGCAAGAATTTGTACTGGTTCTGGGTCAACTTAAGATTGAGATCCGACATAGATCCTTCGATCTAACAGATGTTAGCAATGATGATACATGCATCAATATTAAGATGCCTACCTCAATATCAGGCCTCTTGGAATTCTCAACATGTTCCAGATACGTCATAGCGAAAGTAAGGTCCAATTTATCCAATAACTCCAATTCCTCGAGTTGGTCGCCATAATGGAATTCGCTAGTAAGCCTCGTCTTCCTTATACCGGCAGAAATCTTATTCCCAATAATCGAGTTCTCACTATCCCCCAGAGGAACAAAACTATTCTGCGCATATAGTTCACCGAGGTATACCGTGATGAGATCGCCTTGCGATTCAGTACTGCCAACTCTAGGGAAAACAACAATAGGCGTCCGTGCCACAATATCGAAGTGGATTTTATCCGGAGCCTGGATTTGACTGGCTTGATCCATCGCCGCTTGTCTGGCAGCATTGAAGAGGGCCTGCATTCGTCCAAACTTTACAGTAAAGTCGATGATCTTTCGGAAAGGTTCTTCGACGAAGTTCACTTTAATTGACCCTGACCTCAGGAATATCGAAGAGTTGTATCCGGGATAGGAGCCCTTTGCTTCCGGATCAAATGTCTCATATCGGAACTCTGCAAGCTCATCCCCTTGGATACTGACTAACTTGCGGAATGGGGATTCTTCGTCGGCACCCTCATTGATATCATCAATCAACGAAAATTTTCCAAGACGACCCCCAACGCGTATCGTTTTTCCCATCACAAATATCCCCAGCTCCGCGCTGGCAAGACTGAGAGTCGCCAGACGAATCCCATCATTGTTAAGAATGAGGGCGATACTGTCGAGATCGACCTTGACGCGGATCTTTTGCTCCTGCTCCAAAGCTTGCACTTGAAGGGCCTCTTCAGCATCTGGTTCTCCTGATCCCTCAATTGCTTTTTGTGGGGGTGGCTTTGGTGCATCGGGGTTTGCAAATGTTGTTATGATGAAATCCAATAATGTCAAAACCGTCTTCCTTGTCACCACTACATCAATTGTCGAAATCTGAACATCAATATGCTTGTCAATAGCGTCGTAGAGGGTCATGAATTCTGGAGACTCCTTTTTCACTTGAACATATTTCACGAAAAAGAGCGGGCTTTCGCTGCTCTTCGTCAGACCATCTGACGTGACAATTTTCTTGAAATCGGGCGAAGGATCCTCATCCACAAGATCTTCAACGTTCAAGGATTTGAGAATAACTTCGGCTGATAGGTCGTAAGGACGAATGTTGACCTCCAACTCAAAGTGTTCGGCAACCAAAGATACCAGCTCTTTATCGGGATTAACACCGTCCGGATCAGCTCGGAACAGCGACCCTTGCAGTCGATCCACAGTAAACTTAAATTCAAAAGTCTTTTGATGGAAGCTTGGTGAAATGCCGTCTGAGGCTTCCTCGAATTTATCCTCACCATCTTCGTCGTCGTCCGTGTCTTCGGCCAGAAGCAATTCCTGCTGTTGTGCAGAGAACTGGAAAGCAGAGGCACGTCTCAAATCGGCGTAAGTTCCTTGCTCCTTCTTGACGGGCTCCTTTGTAGGCTCCTTTTTGATTTTTGGTAGTTCATCATCGTCAAGATCAGGGATTGCAACATCGATAATTCTCATCAGGGCTTTGTATTTCTTATCCGACATAGCCGCCTGAAGTACTGGTAGATGACCGGTCATCTTGAACTTGGTGAGGTTAGGAGCTTTCGGCAGGATGGAAATTTCCAGGATGAAATCAATATTGATTCGATCGACAATATGCAAATGCTTCTGGTCGGAATCCCGATGTAACTGGGCAACAGTCTCTTCAATTGAGGGGCCAATGAGAACCTGTGCAATCAGTTTACGTTTCTTTTAATTATTCTAAGAGACATACCTGTGTAGATTCGAGTGTCAACCTGAATTTGTCATACATTAGTGATTCCAACTGCTTCCAATCCTCTTCGCTGTATTTGTGATTCTGTTTCGCTTGGATCTCCCCAATATCGGCCCTCTTCACCAAATCACTTGTCACGGCAACATGACCAGCATCGAGTATTAGGCAATTGGTATTCTTCTCGGTGCAACTCTCTGGAATAATAATCAGAGGCGCCTGAAGATCTAATTTGGCATTAACTGTCTTGTGCTCTTCCAGGGCAAACTCTAGTCCAGCCCTCGTTTGTTGCCTTAACCCTTCAACAGTTGCACCAGCAGACTCCATCAAAGCCCCTATACTCTCCATGTGTCGCTCCGGAGGCTTAAAGAACCGGTATATTTCTTCGACGAATTTGGGGTTATATATAATCTCCATACTTCTCATCTTTACAGTGACTGCAGAGTCTGCACTTTCGTCGAGAGGATTCTGCTCAAAGCTTGCGCGGAAGAAAGGGTTGTTGGGATCTGTCTCATTTTGTACATCCTCCAGCTCTTCATCCTCGTTTCCCAGTTCTTTGATTCGGCTGTCCTCAGCCTCTGCAGTCGGAGGGGAATTCTTAACGCGTATTATCTGGGGGTACAGTGTTCCTTCTGTCGTTCCATCGTATAATCGAAGTCCGCCTAGGCTTAGTTCTCCAAACACCGAATCTGGCCGTTGTAACAACCGAGCCTTGAAAGTATCAAAAAGGAGAGACAAAATCTCGTTGTTTCGGCCGTGAGGGTCTCTCTTGAGTGTAAAACTCCCAGTTTTCAGGCTGGCTTGGACCTCCATTTTCACCGTTTCCCTCGGTAAATCTATGGCTTCCGTGAGAGCCTTGTGTTCATCCCAGTCAATCGCTTCGTACAACTCTTTTCGTTGCTGATCCGTCATGACCGTATCATCTTCTTCCGGCTTCTGGGTGGATACCCATGAAGCCAAGTAAGACCCCCAGCCTTGCGCCTTCTTTTCCTCGGGTTTCTTGGGCACAAGCGCATGCTCCTTTCGCAGTTGGTTTCTTGCCAACGACCGATAGAACCTCAGATCTTCATAAGACAACTTATGCTCAAGTTTTTGTATGTCCCTAGTTTCATCGGGCGTCAGGTGTTCCTGCCTCTTTTGCTTCTTGAATAATTCGATATATCTCTTCCTATCATCCCGTCGCTCGGCAAAATATGCCCATGACCATTTCCTGTTGCGCTCGTGAATTTGGCTCAACACTGCATCGGTTGCGAATTTCAACCAGGCTCGTGGATCCTCCTTTGGTGTCACGCCCTTAGGCTGATATTTCTTGTACTGTTGATGGCGGATGTAGAAATGAAATAGGTCCACCATCATTAAAAGATCCCGATACTGATCTTCGTCCAGGACGAAACCAATCTCATCGAAAAGCAGCTGACTCTTTATCCTTGGACGATCGTTGTTTCTGGTTTTGTTCATTTCAATACGACCGATACCATTCACAGGCTTGAGAACAAATTGATGGTTTTCTGTGGCACTTTGTTCTTTTCCAGCGAGTTTTCTGAATGTTTGTACAATCTCATCATGAGATTTGGAGCTAAAATGTTCTGAATCAGTGTTCCAGTAAACAGCCAACCCACTCAGCCTCGCAAGTTTATGAGATATCTCAACATGGCCTTGGATGAAGTCCGGTTCCCACCGCTCGTTGGTGGAAATGGCGGAAAACTCTTCAAGCGTGAACCCTAGCGAGAAGGGATGCCCTTCAGTGCTTATTGCATCTTCGTATCTGATGTGTATATTCTTCACGGTGATTTGTAGGTTGTCCAAGATCTAAAGTTCACGTTAGCGTCATATTAAAAGCGGCGAATTCAATGACCAACCTTTGTTGTCAAGCTCGCGGCAAAGCTTTGGTTCTTTTTCTCTTCTTCCTGCGACATGCCAGCGGTACTCTTTTCCTGGAGCAACTCAGCGTTTTGTAGCTTTTCCAGTTTTAAGGTCTGTCTCCTCTGTTCTTCTTCCTCCTCGTTATACTGTTCGACAGATTGCGGCCACATGGTTAGCACTCCGCGCGCGGGTCCGTGAATGGCGCAAGATTTGACATACCTCTTGATCCGATCTGGGAGCAGCAAGTAAAAACACGTCTTCAATCAAGACCTTGACCGGTCTGCCCTTCAAATTGCTCCATGGAATTCTAAGCGATGCACCATCAGATTCCGCCCAGCACCCGGGAGTGGAGACAAATTTGGCGAGACTCACTGGAGCGTAAGCTGTCCGAGGTGTCCTTCCGAAACATTTAGGGGAAGCTTCATCTGATCAAGTGCCTTCACAAATATGAGCATTAAGTCCATTTCCAAAATAATACTAACTGACCTCCTTCTTCAGCTCCAAGTTTTTGAGTCGTACATCTCCACTGCGTATATTTTAGCCTTTCGTGGATAGGTAGCTGCAGAGCGGTGTGTGATTGTACCTCCATATTGCGACATTGAGTTGCGTACTGTCGAAGTTCTTGATGTACCTTGGTACAGTAAGCTTAATGCATAAACTTTGGCCTCGTATATGCTTACATCCCCAGAAACCGGTTCATAATCGTGGAAATCTGTTGAATATCAGCTGCGTTGCCACAAGTGGGAACCTCTGGGGCCCACTGACAAGTCCTTCCAACATGTTGGCTGCTGTTTGCGGTCGCTATTCGTGTTAACAGTGGTATCGTGTCGTTTGGTTTCGTTATTCGTAGAGGCTGAATAGGTTACGGCGCAAGGTCGCGAAGCCGAGTCTCGTTTCTTCAAGCTGAGACTAGTGTACGACAGCCAAGCGGGCAGAATTCGTTGGTGGTGAATCTACGATAGGAGCGATGGTGCTGAAGCGAGAACAAAGAGGCGCCGAACCATTGATGCTCGATGGGATTGCTGCGGTTGAGAAGGGCGATGCAGCGCAGACTAGAAGGGTATGTGATGTTGAAACACCTGTATTCATGCGTACGTAGGGCGGGTATGTTCCGAGGATGACGTGGGGCGCAAACAGGGAAACCGAAGTACTGGTAGCGGGGGTTGCACAAGGCGTCTACCGCAGTTTCTTCTAAACGACCTTACCAGTATTGGGCAGCTTGATGCCCCGCCTCACACTGGTACCATCGATCGAGCTCTCTGCTACATTCAACTCAAATATCCAACTCAAACTCCACCAAAGCTCTGCAATAAAGCAAACGTTTAAGCGAATCTCCGGACCCAGCGAATTATATGCAGAGCATTTAGTACCTTTCAGGTGTATAGAGTACATATGGGAGCAGTTGTGGCAGCAGGTCTGCTGCATTCGTTTCGTAAAGATGACATCATGTGCGTTTGTTGCCGATCAAAAAACACAAAGCTCAACAGCTCGCAACAACTCGGTACCCCCGTAGATAAACCACAAGTTTCTACAAGTACCAAGTAGCTTGCTTCAGCTTACCCTCGCAAACATGCTACGATCAACAGCCATTCGCCCTCTTACCTCTGCGATTGCTATTTGCCCTCGAGGTCATACGCAGCTCAACCCCCACTCGATTCGTCACCTTACGCAGTCGATTGCTCGTACTGCTCGGCCTGTACTCCCGCAGCAGAGTCGCCGCCCTCTCAGCATTCAAAAGGCATGGCTTAAAACTACCAGTATTCGCTTGTTGGATATTAAAGCAACTGGAGCAGAGTTCAAGAAGGAACAGGAACAGAACCGAAAGGAAACAATTAAACCTAACCCGGAGGGCGTTTCGACTACAAGCACCGTAAGGGCTGTATTCGAGCCGGCTCCGAAGTCAAAGGTTCAGAATGTCTCTGAAGACCCGGACATGCTGAGAGGCATCCGGTCAGATCTGGTAAGCATCGGAATCAATGGGCTTGTTCGGCTTTAATAATAATTCGTTCCTAGAGAACAATCAAGGAGACATTTGCGCTGGAAGAAGTCCCAAGAGAGGTTTTCTGGATTGGCATGGGAGGAATAACGCCTTATGTGATAACTTCATTTAGCACATTGTACCTGGCGTGGGATATCAACTATGCAACTGAGCACGGCATGGGGTATCTTGTGAGCAAAGAAACGGCGGATAGCCTTCTACACATCTTGGAGCCTACTCAGATTGCTCTCGGAGCTATCATTCTCAGGTAAACTCTTTGCATCTTACAAATTGATAATCCTAAGCTCAGTTTGCGAAGCTTCCTCGGCGCTGTCCATTGGGGCCTGGAAATGGCTCGGTATGGAGGGTGCTATCCTTACCACCGCTACCTCATTGGAGTCGTGGCACCGGCGCTAGCCTGGCCGACAATGTTTCTCCCTCTTGACTATGCTCTGCTCGTCCAATTCGTCGGTTTTGTGGGGATGTATTTCGCAGATTCACAGGCTACAACCTGGGGCTGGGTTCCTCGCTGGTATATGACCTACCGGTTCATCCTGACCTTTGTTGTCGGTGCCTGTATGATCATGACATTGATCGGTCGTGGCCAAGTAAGATGGTTACCTTGTTCAAATTTATTCGTGCATGAGTGCTGAGTTATGACATAGATTGGTGACGCTGTCACCCCTACTGAAGGAGCACGAAAGCACCTCCAGGATATCCGCCTTCGTCAGAGAGAACATGTGGCGCAGGAGAAAGAAGAGCGTGTCCGTCGTTTCGCGGCAGAAGACAAGAAAGCGAGGGAGAGTAAACAAGAGCGTGATCAGGAGAGACAGTCGACCGACCCGGGAAAGCGTGCATCGGACGGTCAACCGGGCAAGCAGGGAATTTACTCGGATGAGTTCCAGGGTACAAGTGGAACATCTACTCCAGGCGAGCCAACCGAGCCAACCCCCGAGAAAAAGGGCGTGCAGCAGCCAGAACCCGAAAGGAAGGCAAGCACTGCCACTAGGGGATGATTGCGAAGTGCTACGCTAGCATGATGGTGAGGAGGGTATCGACGTTGTGTTCGATTTCGATTTTGTTCTTATTCTACTTGTACTTAATTTGGCTTTTCATGATTCATGATTGCGGCGTGTTTGCAGTGCGGCGAAAAAACCCAATAACCTCAAACCGTTCTAATCGCTCTAATTGTTTGTGGCTTATACTCGTACATGCTATTGTTTTCATTAAATGCACGGGTCTGGAGGACGAAAGAGTGATGTTGTGACGTAGGGCTAGCCCAAAATCGCAGTCCAATTGTGTAGAGCCGCATTTGTGCGAAAGACCATTCAACAAGATTCCCTACGAAAACCATCGACGAACGCAACGACTAACGACCAACCACCCAGCCCACCCCAGCACACGACATTTCCCCGGCCTTACCGACAAATCCATCATGGTACTACTGCATCCTCCTCCTCCTCCATCCGCTCTACGAGTTCGCGCGTCCGCAATATGAATGCTCCAGCACCTGTCGAAATCGCAACCGATCCAGTCTCTGGGTCGGCGATGAACGACGATTGGTTGAGATGCTAGGTGGAATGTGATGAAATCTCTGAGATTTGGTCTATTTCCACTTGGGGACTCATTGCGCAATTTGTACCCTTACGGGTATGGATGGAAGATACGCATTACAAATCTACCTGTATCCACAGCAATGTGTTCCGCAGTGTAGTAGGGCTGAAGTCTCTGAGCTGTTTGCATTCACACTGCAATAACGCCGCGAGACTCTAGAGCTGATTTTGTTTTCTGTTGAAGAATATTCGCTGATTCAAAATCTCTCAATGACCATAGCCCGCAAAGAAGAAGGCCGCTCCCGCCCCTTTCCCTCAGAGCAGGGCTGGCGCTTCCAAGAAGCCCAAGGTGAGTGAATATATATATATTCCCTCAATCGCCCAGGCAACACTAATGTATTTCACCTTCCATAGAACCCTCTCATTGAGAAGCGTCCCCGCAACTTCGGTATCGGTCAGGATATTCAGCCCAAGCGTAACCTCTCGCGTTTCGTGAAATGGCCCGAATATGTTCGTCTTCAGCGTCAGAAGAAGATCCTCAACATGCGCTTGAAGGTTCCTCCGGCGCTCGCCCAGTTCCAGCACACCGCCGACAAGAACCTGGCCACCCAGGCTTTCCGTCTCCTCAACAAGTACCGCCCTGAAACCAAGGCCGAGAAGAAGGAGCGTTTGGTCAAGGAGGCTGAGGCCATCAAGGAGGGCAAGAAGAAGGAGGATGTTTCCAAGAAGCCCTACGTTGTTAAGTACGGTCTTAACCACGTTGTTGGTTTGATCGAGAACAAGAAGGCTTCGTTGGTTCTCATCCCCAACGATGTTGACCCCATTGAGTTGGTTGTCTACCTCCCCGCCTTGTGCCGCAAGATGGGCGTTCCCTACGTCATCATCAAGGGCAAGGCCCGTCTCGGAACAGTCGTCCACAAGAAGGTAATTTTCGTGACTCAACTATTCACTGTCCGATTCTAACTTCATTAAAGACTGCTGCCGTCCTTGCTCTCACTGAGGTCCGCTCTGAGGACAAGTCTGAGCTGAGCAAGCTCATCACCGCTTGCAAGGAGGGATACACCGAGAAGTACGAGGAGAACCGCAGACACTGGGGTGGTGGTATCATGGGTGCCAAGGCCAACGCAAGAATTGGTGAGTTGATTCTTCCCCTTAATTATTGTCTCTAAGCATTGACACTAATTTGTGTTACTCCACAGCCAAGAGGCAGAAGGCTTTGGATGCTGCTATCAAGATCTAAGCAGTTTTCTAATGGGTTGGCGGGGAGTTGGGGATCAAAAAATGATTTTATGTACCTTAACACATCTGGGAAATGGAAAAACGCGATTCGTTTCGGTTCTGGGCCAACATACTGTCACTTATGGAGATGGATGCGGTGAAGATTTTGTATTTGGGGGCGTTTATGGTGTTAATGGACTATCTTTTAAGAAGCCATGTTGTCGAGGTGTCAATTCGACAATTTGGTTTTCCATCACTGCGCTATCCCAATATGAAACCTTTCTTCCTGCTTCAAATGATCTGCCCTATCAATGGCGCTTTGATTCTAATTGTTTCTTTCATACTTACATGTATCCAATCTCGAACGCTTCAATTGTCTTCCGTGTGCGGAACTCTTGTACAATGAACCTTGGTCTTTTCATTCCTCTTTGCCTTTTCTTTTGGTGGGGACTTTCACCCTCACCCTATGTTCGTTCGGTTCGACAAAGAACTAACCTTTAAGGAATGGTTTCGATCTTCTTCCAGAACACAACATCCATGTTTATAGGAATGGCATCGGGCTGGACGTCTTGAAAGTGAACATGAATGAGAATATCTTTTGGCCCCCACAGCCGGTGGTGGTTCCCCGCCGCTTTTCTATCACCGTGCACGCATGGTTTGTATATCTCGCCAACAGCAAAACGCACCACTCTTCCACCTCCACCTCCACCGGGCTTCCTCCCCTACCCTTCCTATCCTTACTCTTCACTCACCCCCCACCTCTCCCGATACTCCACCATCCGCTCCCTCTCACTCCCACCAACTCCAGCGATCAAATCCGCCAATGTCAAAATCGGCACAATAGGCACCTTCAACTCCCTCCTCACAGCCATAATCGCACTCTCGGCCCCACCATCCGTTAACCTTTCCTGCCGATCCAACGCAACCACAATCCCCACCACCTCACCTCCATTCGCTTCAATGATCCCCACCGCCTCTCGGATCGCAGTTCCAGCTGTGATCACGTCGTCTACAACCAACACCCTCTTCCCCTGCAGCGACGCGCCAACGATTGTGCCCCCCTCGCCGTGGTCCTTGGCTTCTTTCCGGTTGAACGCGTAGCCGACGGTGCCATATTTTTCGGGCGCGAGGGAGAAGAGTGCTGTTGCGGTGGTGGAGGCAAGAGGAATGCCTTTGTATGCGGGACCGAAGATGACGTCGAAGGAGGGTAGCGAGGAGGTCAGGGAGATTGTGGAGGCGTATGCGTGTGAAAGGGTTGAGAGGAGGGAGGCGGTGTTGAATGCCCCCGCTTGGAAGAAGTATGGACTCGTGCGCCCGGATTTTAGAGTGTAGGTGCCGAATTTGAGGATGGAGTTTTCGAGGCAGGTGTTTATGAGGGCGGATTTGTGGGTGGGGAGTGGGGAGGCCATTGTTGCGGTGGTGGTGGTGGTGGTGGTGGGAGAAGATTGAAGAGAAATGGTGGGGCATGTTTTGGTGGGGCTTATCGGATCATCAAGATAACGAAGGGAACAACCTTCTCTGGCAAAAATGAAAAACGCCAAAAAATGGTCTTCCGCGGTATCTCGATTTACCCCCAATATGCGTATAAATAATAGACAAATCATCCTCTCTCCTTCAACATATTACACCAGCACCCGCGTTAACCCTCTCCCCCATCTTTCTAATCATCCAAAGCAACCCTAAGCAAAACGGTGGTTCTCCTGTCTCATGACTCTTATTTGTTAATTCCCTCCCAACCACCTCCCCCACTCCATCTTCTCGCGGGCCTCCCCTCGCAATGATCCCCAGCCCCTCCTTCTCCTTCCCCCTGCCCTCACAATGTCTCCTCTCTAGTATGCCCTCAATCTCATCTACCAGCTTCATCACCGCGTCAAACTCCTTCTTCACCGCGCCTCTAGCCACACCTATCCACACATCTTTCTCCAGTTCTACCTCAATCCCTCCGCTTAATGTGACCGAGGATGCTGTAGTAGAAGAGATGGCCTTTAGCGCATTCTCGATGTAAAGCAGTAGCAAAGGTAATAGGGTCCCAAGCAGCATCATGCAAACGTAGGTGCTCTGGACCGAGGAGTGGCAGTAGCGACATTGCATGGAGGTTGTTATTACGCTACGGGTGGTGCGGAGAGTTGTCAGTGTAGTGGGCAGCGAGAAGCCACCAGAGGTAGATGGTGGTGTGCGGAGTATGGATATCGAGTTAAAAAAGGCGGGAAGGCAGGAGCATGGCTGTATGGTGACATTGACCCCATTACACGTAGTAGTAATTGCTGACGGGCTTTCATCTAGTGGACTCCAGGGAAATAGAGGCGGTGGTGAGGATATCGAGGAGAATGATTTCGGTGTCGCAGGTGGCACGGAAGTAGTAGCGTTGAAGCTGGGAAAGTTGAAATTATTGCTTTGAAGTAGCGATTCGTCAAATAAGTCGGCATTGCTTCCAAATGGTGTACTACTTCATCGTCAGCTCCATCACCCGCCCGACCGTCCGTCTTCACCGAGGAATAAACATACCCCATATTAAATTCTCCTCCTCCATATATATCTCCAAAGTTAAACCCCGCCGAGAGGAGTTGTTGAAATGGTTGTGGCGCGTCGGCATTCGTCCTCTGATCCTCCGCAACCTTGCGTACCTTCCTAGGTCTGCCGGGTGGCTTCGGCGCGGAATACGAACATTGAATACCCGCTCGGCGACATCGGGCACATCCTGCGAGGTCGCCGCTGCATTGAACTTTTCGAGCACCTGCATACAGCGCTCGATTAGAATCCGATGCTCCCTCAGTTGGGGAGGATGGGAGATGTACGGCAGTCGTCGCAGGCTGAACGGCGTTGTGGGGCTTTTGCCATGGCGGTGGTGCTAGTGTCGTGTAGGTTTGACAAAAGTTCCATCGTTTGTAGTTCGTCGGCCATATTAGTAGCGGCGGCGGCGGCGACTTAATCGGAATTGTGCTGATGTCGGGCGTCGGTGGGTTATTCGGGAGCTTTGGGTGATGGCCAATGCCGAGTACAGTGATGATTGATGGTTGTGGTTTTAGTGGTGTGGTGGCGTGAATTGTGGCGTAAAGAAGCTCAGAGCTCGTGTTTTCGTGTTTTCGTGTTTCTGTAGAGTACAATAATGACCCGCACAGATCTACTCTACGTAACAGTTTCAATTCGACGCGACCACAGCAAATACCGCCATATGTACGCCTCAATGGATAATTCCATCCTGAATTTCACTGGATTTTGCAGCCTGGTGGGTTCTCGGGCAATTCTCGGTACTTTTTTCAATAAGATGATATGGGCAGCTAATCGAGCTTAAAGGCATGACAATGTATGTACGGATTCTTCGAATAGGATAATTTTGCTGAGGACTAACGTGTTTTACGTACTAGCCGGCCGAGACATGTTAACCACAACTATGGGACGAGTGAACACCAAGAAGCCAAATCCTGAGCGTGAGAGTGATATTTGCAATGCAAAGAAAGATTATTTGTCCAGTGTTGAGCCCTCTATCCGATCTGCTGCTGCTACATACGGACTTCCATATTTCACTTTATATGATCGCCTCCGAGGTGAGAGGTTATCTATTAACTAGCCAACTACGCGGAGGTCGATCGTACCAGAGCCGGGTAACCTGGTCCGTACGCTACACCAGAGCCGCACGGAGTCGCACCTTATATACACGTCCGAACCTCCCACAACTACCACCGTCTCAAGAAATCCAGCACCAGCTCAAAAGAAGCATAAAAAAGAAAAACCGGTATATCCTCGTTCCTTCGCTGCCCATGCTCACACGCTTCCATGATTGCTCTCTTTTTCGGAAGATGTCTGGGCTCACTTCACTCGCCCATCCATATCTTATTGTGCACTACTCCGATCTCATGAAAAGAAGCACCTACTGTGGAGAAAAGAGTTCTCAAAAGAAGTTCTCACTGCTGGAACTGGCGGAACAATGAAGAAAGATAGTTTTCAGAGTGAAACAGATTTTGGAAAAGAAAGATGCCAAACGGGAAATGAAACCATCAAAGATACGAAAGAAGCTTCTGCTGCTGGAACTGACAGAACAATGAAGAGAGTTCTCGGCATAGGAAGCAGCCAGTAAAAAAAAAAGAATCTATCGGAGATGTACTACTGCAAGGAAGGGGGAGTAAGCTCTGAATACGTCTGTTCCATGTGATCCGTACCCGCAGAGCCTCCATCAGAGCCATACTTTGTCTCCACCCCGCTTATCTCTCTACAATTCCTGGGCTCAAAAATATCATCAGGTGGACGTAGTACAGGTGGACGATCTCCAGATAGGCTTGTCCATCGAAGCTCCTGAATCTGAGTGAATACCACTTCCAACCGAGACTTCAAATGGATCGTTTCAGTGCTTCCATCAACTGATTCGTACTTGTTTTTGGTGCCGGAACAGCTGTATGACGGTGCAAGTCGTGGCGACTGTGGGGTTATGGCATCGAACTTTCTTAGTATCAGGGATGTTGCAGGCTGTAATACTAGTGACAGTAACAGTGGAGGTATCAGTGGAGGAGTAGGTTAACATGATGGAGAAGGGGAAATAGACGGAGAGTTGGAACGTGAGGACGGAGTAGATATATGCTGGGACATGGCCACCGATAGCAACGCTAGAGGTATCAGCGCAGGAGATGACTGTCGAGACGAGGTGGGTGATGCCAATGCCACAGAAGAGAAGTGCTTCCACTATTGGAGGTGTTTGTGAAGCTGGCTGCCAGATTCGAATACTACCAAACATATCTGGCAGGAGTGAATATCGTCTCTCCACTGGCATGCGGACGATTCTATTTGATGCAGACGTTCTTGCTGTTGCTGTCTTGATCTATTCCCCAAACAATCATTTGGCAAAAATGCTGGTTGATGAAGTTCTTTTTCAACTCGCATAATATGTCGTTTCAACAGAACTACTTGCTTCTCCAAGATAGCAACCTTATCCTCGATATTATTGTTAAAGTCAGTACAATGTTATTGCTCCAGATGCTCTAGCTGCACTCATTCCTTATCCTGTTCCAGTTGCTTCTGAAACTCTGATTACACTCACTTGTGCTTTTGTATGTCATACTCCTTTCAGAATGATTTGGTGAATGTTTCCCATGACATTGCTGATCCATATGTTAGAGTTTGTCCCTTAGCAGGTGCACGAGGTACGGAGGATATCCATGGCAATCTGCGTTCGGCCACCTGTCACTATGGCTGGTCGATATCACACCCGCAGCTATCCCATCCTTTGAGCGACGAAGCTACGCATATCCAATACCGAGCCCAGACAAAGCGGAATGATTAACCCGCGCGAGGGCAGTGCACCTTCTCGATCGAACAGCGATAGTTACGACACTTAGCTGGCGGATTCATCAGGTCCGTACACTTAGGGTGGTATGTGTTACGGGAATACTTATGACTGAACCACCGTCGTAAGTAAGGCCGCCTACTTTTCAGAAGTCGTAGGTATCCTGAAAATCCTCTTCGTCGTGTAAGAACTCGGAGTAAGACTCCTCCTCGTCCTCAGATGGATTGGCGTAATAAGTTGAAGGGAGTTCACCAGTATAAAACCAGTGACAGTATTCGAAGGCGATATCGTAACGTGAGATAAACCCATGTACGTACCAGAAGTTGTGATGAGTGACTGCTCGTTCACAAAGGGTGTGTGCGTAAAGAACAATAGAGTCAAGGTCTCGAAAATGTAAAGACATATATTCTTAAAGTAGAAAACTTAATAATATTTTAGATTCTTGTCC
>MU122092.1:2255975-2270227 GCA_014904905.1 Wilcoxina mikolae CBS 423.85
GACAACCCTTAACAGTACCTCCCTCTCTAGCTCTGGTGACCTCAACAGAATCTCCATCGTAAAAAGTGTTCTAACAATAGATACCACTCAGACAGCGTGTTATCATATAACTTCGGGTATAATAATAGTAAAAATAAAATTTTTCTTAACATAATAGTAACCTCCGCGTAACTCAGCACGGTTTGAGTTTAACAAATGAAATTCATAATTTCCTCCTCTTTCGTACCAAAGGTTTCTTCCCTTGAGATTTCCATCGAGAGTCCTTCTCCATTGCTGGGTTCTTGGTGTAGTATTCGGTGATAAGTGCGGGGGTGATGTCGTTAAGATGTTCCCATGATTTCCAGGTATTTTCGTCGTGAGAATACCCAGACCACTTAACGAGGAAGACGTGTTTTCGGTGATTGTTATCCGTTGGTCCACTAGCAACAATTGACTCAGGTGTCCAACCGCCATTGTCAGCTTCGATCGGAGGTACCTCCCTCTCTAATGGATCGCCTCGATATGGTTCGAGTAAAGCGACGTTAAAGGCCGGGTGAATGTTCCACGTAGGGGGAAGTTCGAGTCGACACCATCGTTTGTTGCCTCCGACCTTGATGATCTTGAATGGTCCATACATCTTATCATCAAGTTTCCAACACTGTCGTTTTGTCCGAATATTGCTTCCGTTAAGAATTACCAAATCTCCGACTTTGTACTGAGGAGCTGGGCATCGTTTTCGATCGTAGTATTGCCCCATCTTCTCTTTGGTTGCCTCAAGCTGTGTTTCTAAACGGCGATAAACTTCGACCATGTAATGTGCATACAATTCTGAACCGGGGTTACGAAACTGAACCTCCGTTGGCCAATTCGTGCGTGCCTCATATCCATAATTGGCGTAGAAAGGCGTAATCTTCGTGGACGCATGTTTCGAATTGTTGTATGCGTATTCGGCCATGGGTAACATTTCGCTCCAGTTCGACTGTTCGTTGTTGCAATATGTACGCAAGTAATGTTCGATGGTCTGGTTGATCCGTTCAGTTTGTCCGTCCGTTTGCGGGTGAAAAGCTGTAGACATTGACCGCTTGATACCGAGGAATTGGTATAAGTCTGCGAGGAAATGACCGGTAAAAACTGCGTCGCGATCTGATACTATGTTGAGTAGCATGCCGTGATATTTCCCGACATTGTTGAGAAATAATCTTGCGACCGTGGACGATTCTCGTTTATCTGTGGGAATAAAGTGTGCCATCTTGGTGAACCTGTCGACTACTACCATAATATTTTTGTTTCCGTTGGACTCTGGTAAGTCGGGGATGAAGTCGACCGATATATAAGTCCATGGTGAGGATGGTAGTTCGAGCGGATGTAACAGCCCATGCTTTGCGTGCCGAGGTGTCTTTGTTCGTTGACATGAATCGCACTTGTTGCAGTATTCCCGTACGTCATCTTCGAGTTTAGGCCAGTAGAAATTCCTCGTGATGAGTTCCAAGGTGCATTCGCGACCGAAGTGTCCAGCGATGCGTGAGTTGTGTTCCTGGTGAAGTACCTCCTTCCGAAATCCGTCTGGTACATATAACCTTCCTTTCCAACACAACATTCCTTCTTTATCTATTCCAAACCTTCCATCAACATTCTGATTTTTCTCCTGAACCTTCCGTAATATCTCCTGATATTCCTTATCCTGACCCATTTCCTTTTTGAATCTTTCCTTCACTGTCTCTGTCAACTGACTGACCGTAAATCCTGCCAAACTAATTTCTTCCCAATCTTCATTGTCCAGAGCCATGGCTCCGACTTCCAACCAATGATCTGGTCCTAACAAGGTTGCCGAAGTTGTACCCCCCTCATTTAGGGCGAACTCTGGGCGCCTTGATAATGTATCGGCTTTTCCGTTAGCCGCTCCTTTTCGATAAACAATCTTAAAATTGTATTCTTGCAATACTTCTGCCCATCGTGCCTGTCTTCGATTAAGCTGTTGTGTTTCATTGAAGTATTGAAGATTCATATGATCGGAAAAGACTGTTGTTGTATGTATTGCTCCTTGAAGATAGCATCTCCATGTTTTAAATGCGTATACGATGGCGAGCATTTCCTTATCGTATATCTGATAATTTAGTTCGGCGGGTGAAAACTTCTTTGATATAAAGGCGACTGGATGTATTTTTCCGTCGTCAAATTTCTGTGACATCACTGTCGCCATGGCGAAGTCTGACGCGTCCGTTTCGACCATAGCGGGTCTATCGTCATCGTAATGTCGAAGTATTGGTGTGTTTTCTGCCGCAAACAGGATGCAAATCTTATAATAAGCTGCTTTGGCTGCATCTCCGAACTTGAAGTTCTTTCCGTCGCCCTTAAGGGTATCTGTAATAGGTGCGACGATACCGGCGAATCCCTTAATGAATCGTCGATAAAAATTCCATAAGCCCATAATAACCTGAACTTCTTTTTGGTTATTAGGCATTGGCCATTTCGTTATGGCTTCGCTTCGACTTGGTGCCATTTTAAGTCCTTCGCCACTGACGAGAAATCCAAGGAATTCAACTTCCTGTTTGTCGAATTCGCATTTATCGATTTCCACCACGAGATTGTTATCTTGTAGGACTTGAAGTATTTTGCCTACATATTCGTGGTGTTCTTCTCATGTTCCCTTGGTGGCGATGAGGACATCGTCGATGTAAACAACCGTAATGTCATTAAGTCCTCCTAAAAATGACTGTAGGATACCATTCATCCAACGTTGAAAAGTAGCTGGTGCGTTGGTGAGGCCGAACGGCATAACTGTATATTCGTATGATCCGAACTTTGTTCTGAAAGCTGTTTTCCATTCGTGTCCTTTGGCCATTCGAATCAAATGATATCCCGATTTCATATCCAACTCCGTAATCCACGTTGCTCCTTTCATCCTGCTTTGTAATTCGTCCATCAAAGGTAGAGCCGCCTTGTCCTTGATTGTCAAGTCGTTGAGTCTTCGATAATCGACACAAAGACGCAGGCCTCGTCCATTTGGTTTGGGCACAAAAAGGATGGGCGATCCTGCTTGTCCCATGGACGGTTTTATTTTTCCTTCTCTTACCATCTTATCGATGTATTCCTTGAGCAACCGTTCTTCTTCTCGCGAAAGTTGGTATATTGGTCCGACTTTAACCTGATCGTCGGGTACTTTCAGGTTAATCTGATGATCGTGTGGACCGTGAGAGGGTAGCTTTTCAGCTTCATGAGGGTCAAACAGTAGCATCCACATATGATACTGTTGAGGGAGTTTTTCTGCCAGTATGCTTGTTGATGCGAAGCATAAGGCACCGATATTTATGGCGTCGGTTTGGGTAGCGATACGATCGTCATACGTAATCTCCCAGTTTGTGTGGAGATGTCCGTGGTTGTAGCATTTCTGTTCGCACTCGGTAAAATGCAAACATCCGTATGTTGCTCCCTGCGCCTTATGTTGTTTCAAATACCAAGCATGTATAAGAACATCGTAGTCAGTATGCATCGGCACGATCTCGAACGTTTCGAGTGTACGATGGTTACCAAAAGCCAATCCTAGCGGTATCGTGTATAACCCAGGATGTTGTGTTGACTTACCGCTAAAATCTTTTGCTTTCATTCCCTTGGAACGTCTGACTACCGGAATCTTAAATACCTTGGCACACTGAGGTGACATGGTAAAAGATGTCGATCCCAAATCCAGCATGGCTCGAACCGGAGACTGCTGTATCTTTCCATCGCTGTCCGTGTGGTCCACAAAGAACCGGTATACGGGTCGTTCGCCGACTCTAGTTTTGGGTATCTTGTGTATATGCTTCGTTTTCGTAGTAGACAAAATCGTCCGAGGTATTTTGTCGTTTGGTTGGAGGTTCCTCCTCAGAGGGTGAGTGTTTTCGTTTGGTAGCCATCCTTTCGACAATGGCTCGGCCACAACGGGTCGTTGAAGGTAGTGTCGTTCTACCACTCGTAATTGGGTTCTTCTTCTTCGTAAATTGTCGCTAAAGCACCCGGTGCTCTTCCAATCGTAGTGCGTGTGTCTATTTGATCGTGTTCACAACAACAAAAGGACCAATCTTCACACACAACGTGCATTCCCTTGTACTTGGTCCAGAACCTTCCAAACACAGGATCGTCAATGTCCAAGCCACCTCCGCTTCTGGCTGCTTCTGTCCAATACAGATTCCAAGGCTTTGGTGAATCAGGTTGCTCCCAGAAGTAGGCCTCGAGTGGTTCTTCTGGCTCGTTGAGTATTCCGTCAATGCTTACGAATGCGTTGAGAGGTTCTGGTTCAAAAAGGGTACAGGGTATGCCTGCTAAGTCGAAGAAGTTGATGCGCCCGTGATGGTTTGTATCGTATAATGTCATTGTTGTATTGTAGTTGTCTTGTTGCGTCACTACTGACCAGCAGTTTCATCCCTACCGGAATCCTCAGGGTGACGACCGGTACTTAATATTAGTAACAACCAAAAACTAAAGGCTTTCTCCCGCCTATCTCTGTATCCTTCACTCCATCTCGATACTTACCATTAATCCGAACTATCCTGATGTTCCCACCAATTGTCTGCCGCATCCGAATCTTCCTCACTATCCACGGATTCCGAACCGGATGGTTTTTCTGCATCTGAAGTTTCCTCATCCTTCTCTGGTTCTCCTATCACGTAATCATCGTCCTCATCATCCAACTGGTCGTATGCCCCGACCTTCATCTTCTGGTATTGTTTCAGGTGGCCATAGTCGGCGGTTCCTTTTGACAATTTGATGTCCCGAATGCATTTCATGGTATTGTGGTTGCCTTTTCGATCAGCGGGCCATGCACACCGCTGACATTCCTTTGCTGCTCGTCGTCGAGCCAGCTCCGAGTTTTCGATTCCATCCGTCAGTTGTTTGAAGGTCTTACCTTCAGCATTCACAAAGAGGTTGGGTTTAGACGAACCCCTGTTATCCTTTGACCGTTGCTGAGTGCCCCACTGATCAAAACGTTGACGTTGACGTTGGAATCCGGAGCCAAGACCCTTAGGCTTTTGAATCTTGCCCCTTTCTTTGTTGATTCGTCCGGAAGATGTTTCGGATACTCTTGACTTTCCCATAAATCCGAAATTCTTCTCATTTGCCTTCCAGACTTCAACATTTTTGCCGGCATTAATAATAATTTCTCGGAGTTCCTCATCTGTCTTATCGGCCGGATTGATAAGAGTAAGATGCTTAAAGATTTCAGAGGGGAGCTTGCTCATCAGCATAGTCCGATATGCCACTCCAAAAACCTTTGCTTTTGCGTTCAGGGTGTCGAACTCCGTAATCATGTCCTGAACATTTCCACCGTATCTGAGTTCGGTGAGTGCTTTGTATGCCGTTTCCTGTTGGTGTTTGTTATGGAAACGGGCGTTGATTGCAGCCCGGTACGTTGACCAACTGCGAGGGTGTTTTCCGGCATGTGCCTCCGATTGCCACTGCATATGCCAAGCCAATGCGTGGTCCTCCAGTTGTCCACGCACATATTGGATCTTGAGACCCGGGCCGGTGAATAAATGCGGTTGGTCCGCCACGAATGCCTCCATACTCATCCACCACACATTAAAATCCTCCGAAGCTTTTCCCTTAAACTTCGCTGGATCCGACAGTTTGAGTCGCGTTTCCCGGCGCTCCTTTGGCTGCTGAGTCTCTGTTCTGTGACGACGCCTATCGTTGCCGTTCCTTGAACGGTGAGACCCCGAATGATGTGATCCTGGTGGAGGTGGATCTCCTCCAGCTCCCCCCGCAGGTGGTGGTGGGTTGGATGGCCCTGGTTGCTCCTCTTCTGCTGGTGGAGCCTCTCCTATTCCAATATCCGTTCCGGATCCTCCTCTTAAACCAACTACTAGTGCTACATCTGAGTCCGTAATAGACGAAACACTTCTGCCTCGCTCTTCCGCCTGTTGTTGCCACTGCTGAATTTGGACCCGCCTGTCCGGATGCACTGGTGTTGATTCCGAAACTTTGGCTCTCTCAAAGGCCGAAGTGAGTCCCGTGTGTTCCTTCTGAAGCCTAACCACCCTTGCTTCCAAAATCTGGTGATCCATCCACGATGGTACTTCCTCCGCAAACCTTTTTTCCAGTACTGCCATTTTTTCCTGCTGCACCTTCATCGATGCATTCCATGCCAACATTTTAACCTGGAGTGTCCTTATCTGACTCTCACACTCCGTAATCCTATTCCGTAGGTTTTCAAATTCCTCCGTCGCTTCCTTAACCACATAATCATTCTGACATTGAAGCGCTGCTAATCCCGTCCTCGTCTCGCTCAACACTGCGTTGAGAACCTGAATCTGTTCCTCGTGTCCCACGATAGCCTGTTGTTCGAGGGCTTTGTCGATTGCCACTTGCCGACTGAAGAGCTGACAACCTAGTCGAACGTCGTCGAATTCCGCCTCGATGGCTTCTTTCTCGCTGTTGCAGGCCTCGACCAGTCGTTGAAACTCCTGATCCAGACGACTGACCTGGGCCTGCACGCTGTCAACCATCTCCGTGTCCTCGTCCTTCTTGGAGTCGAGATACTGCCTCCTCGAGGCCTCGTATTGCTCTTGTAGTTTCATGACCCATTCTGGCAAGGGCCTGGAGGGCTGTTTGGATTTCGCGACTCCAGATGACACTGGTGCCAACTGGTTCGCTCCGGAGAGAAGTCGGCGCCTGTTGCTGGCCATTGTGCAGTTGTCAAGAGGGGAATGTGAAAGGACCTGTGACTAGTTGTTCTTGTGGAGGCGGTACTTGCTGTGGTACCGATTCTTGTTGCGATCTATCTCTCAGCCGTGTGTAAAAGTTGCACGTAACACAGGTTCCGCTGCAACCTCCCTGACAATGTTCTGCGCAAAATCCCTGTCGAGTAATTCCTTCTGGAGCGTTGATATATCGGATTGCGCAGCAGGCTTGAGTATCGCAAACTATGCAATTTGTAGTCATAAACACTTTTTGGACGTGTCCAAAATATTATACTGTTACGGGGATACTTATGACCAAAGTACCGTCGTAAGTAAGGCCGCCTACTTTTCAGAAGTCGCAGGTATCCTGAAAATCTTCCTCGTCGTGTAAGAGTTCGGAAAAGGATTCTTCCTCATCCTCAAATGATTCGAGATAATAGGCCGAGGGAAGTTCACCGCTGTAGAACCAGTGACAGTATTCGAAAGCGATGTCGTAGTGGGAATTGAACCCACGTGCGTACCAGAAGTCGTGATAAGTGACTGCTCATTCACAAAGGGCGTGTGCGTAAAGAACAATAGAGTCAAGGTCTCGAAAGTGTAAAGACATATATTTCTTAAAGTAGAAAACTTAATAATATTTTAGATTCTTGTCCGCTGGTGTGTTCTGACTGTGGATTGCTGCTAGAGCTTGATGTTTTACTTTGCGGGTGCAAAGGTGGTTCTTTTATAGAGCGAGTTACTCGTCTACTCTCTATGATTTCAGTGTTTGTACTAAGATAGCTATGGCCTCCGATCGTTAGGCTGATTACTCGATCTCGGTAGGTTGCGCTTCTTTTCCGTTTGACGTTCGGCACTTTCTAAACTGCGAGGCATCCCATAGGTTATCCTCATGCCGCCAGGTTTTGCCACGTAGCCCACTCTAGGCCCGTTTGCTTTTCTTCTGGTCTGTATGCAAACGCAGGAAACAGGTTTTGGCAACGACCGCTGACACGTTCATCGAATCATCACTTCCTCCTTGATATCTCGACTCAATGTTAAATCGGATAGTGGGTTGCAGGGGTATGTTTACCCTCATAGACTTGCGTCGGCGACCAGCCGCTGCTATGCCACGTATCGTACTCCCATCTCGCTGGCTTTTACTCCCATTTCAGGGCTGCAGCTTATGTCGGACCAGCTCAACCAAGAACTGCCGTTACTCGGGAATGACGACCCACACACAAGCTCTCAATAGGTAGATTGAACTACCGGGGCGCAGTTAACATATGGAGTCCCTAGACTGTATAGTTATCCCCATAGTAAAGTCCCGCTTCTCGAGCTCTGACGTGTGCCTGCCGGAGAGTGTAGAGGCGTACCCCGCTCTAGCCGACTGTCCCATATTGCTGATAAGGTAAAGTAGTTCTGGTCATAACGATCATGCACGGCTGACCCATAAGTCCCCGCAATGGCGTGATCGTGCTTCATCAACTCATGACGTCCCTAACTATCAGGGGCATAGGCATATAGTAGCATACCACCCTAAGTGTTCGGGTCTGATGAATCCGCCAGCTAAGTGTTGTGACTATCGCTGTTCGATCGAGAAGGTGTACTGCCCTCGCGCGGGTTAATCATTCCGCTTTGTCTGGGCCCGGTATTGGATATGCGTTGCTTCATCGCTCAGAGGATAGGATAGCTGCGGGTGTGATGTTGACCATCCATAGTGACAGGTGGCCAACCGCAGATTGCCATGGATATCCTCCGTACCTCGTGCACCTGCTAAGAGACAACCCTTAACACAATATCACACCCGCAGCTATCCCATCCTTTGAGCGACGAAGCTACGCATATCCAATACCGAGCCCAGGCAAAGCGGAATGATTAACCTGCACGAGGGCAGTGCACCTTCTCGATCGAACAGCGATAGTTACGACACTTAGCTAGCGGATTCATCAGGCCCGTACACTTAGGGTGGTTGGCTACTATATGCCTAGGCCCCCGATAGTTAGGGACGTCATGAGTTGATGAAGCATGATCACGCCATTGCAGGGACTTTCGGGTCAGCCGTGCATTATCATTTCGACCAGATCTACTTTACCTTATCAGCAATATGGGACAGCCAGCTAGAGCGGGGTACGCCTCTACACTCTCCGGCAGGCACACGTCAGAGCTCGAGAAGCGGGACTTTACTATGGGGATAACTATACAGTCTAGGGACTCCATATGTTAACTGCGCCCCGGTAGTTCAATCTAGCTATTGAGAGCTTTTGTGTGGGTCGTCATTCCCGAGTAACGGCAGTTCTTGATTGAGCTGGTCTGACATAAGCTGCAGCCCTGAGTTGGGAGTAAAAGCCAGCGAGATGGGAATACGATACGTGGCATAGCAGTGGCTGGTTGCCAAAATAAGTCTATGAGGGTAAACATGCCCCTGCAACCCACTATCCGATTTAACATTGAGTCGAGAGATCTAAGAGGAAGTGATGGTTCGATGAACGTGTCAGCGGTCATTGCCGAAACCTGTTTTCTGTGTTTGCATACAGACCAGAAGAAAAGCAAACGGGCTTAAAATGGGCTACGTGGCAAAACCTGGCAGCATGAGGATAACAAATGGGATGCCTCGCACTTTAAAAAGTGCCGAACGTCAAACGGAAAAGAAGCGCAACCTACTGAGATCGAGTAATCAGCCTAACGATCAGAGGCCATAGCTATCTTAGTACAAACACTGAAATCATAGAGAGTAGACGAGTAACTCGCTCTATAAAAGAACCGCCTTTGCACCCGCAAAGTAAAACATCAAGCTCTAGCAGCAATCCACAGTCAGAACACATCAGCGGACAAGAATCTAAAATATTATTAAGTTTTCTACTTTGAAGAATTTTTATGTCTTTATATTTTCGAGACCTTGACTCTATTGTTCTCTACGCACATGCCCTTTGTGAACGAGCAGTCACTCATCACGATTTCTGGTACGCACGAGGTTTTATCTCGTACTACGATATCGCCTTCGAATACTGTCACTGGTTTTATACCGGTGAACTCCCATCAGCCTATTACCTCAATTCCTCTGAGGACGAGGAGGAATCTTACTCCGATCTCTTACACGACGAAGAGGATTTTCAGGATACCTACGACTTCTGATAAGTAGGCGGCCTTACTTACGACGGAGTTTCCAGTTATAAGTATCCCCATAACACCATATATGGTGACTCCTAAAGTCACTATGCGCTTTGTACCAACACAAGATAGCATCTATCTGTAGGTACGATCCTTGCTATACTTCAGATGTTTCCCAATATACAAGTGAACTGTGTTTAGCAGCTTGAAAACTTGAGAGATCCCGGGCATAGTACATATCATCCGAGTCGCCAAGATCTACCACTCTGAGTCACTCTACCAGTTTGATAAACCATGTGATGGTAGTCGATCACATGTCACATTTGCTAGTAAAGCGAGAAGTTACAAATATAACACCAGAATTGTCACTCCAGGTTTACAAGTAGAAGTGGTATCCTTAGTACTTTCAGGACTTGCTTGTGATGGAAGTTATGAAGTTTTACTCAGGATGTGAAAGTTGTGGAGAGAGAGGAAAGGGGTCAATTTAAGGTGTGGCTCCGCAGAGGGCATGGGCCAGAAGGAGATACGTGCGTGTCCATGACGTTAGTGGATCTGCGAGGATCGTTCGCTTAGACTAAGAATAGACTATCGTCACTTCGTACTACTACATTGGGAGCAACACTTTCCAATTGGCTTCTCCTACACCTTATACGTATCGGAGACCAATTTAAATTCGAGGCGCAGTAGTGAAAACGATCACAGACGACTTTCGACGGCAAAAAAGACGAATTTCACACAATGAATCACCCTAACGACGACAAACACGATGCCTGATGCTGCGCACCTTAACCCTGCTGGGGGCCGAAAGGACAATGGTTCAGAAGCAGCGCTGTGGCGATTTGAAGAGTGTATCGAGGGAGAGATTCCCAGTGACTTCCTTCTCGTCGCTCTTCGAATGCTTCTCAGAGGAATATATCGAAGAAGATGGTTTCAGCTCGAGGAGCGTAGAAAGAGGATGGGAGGTTCAAAGATTGCCCAGTCAGAGAAAGAAGAATCGACTAAGTTAGTGGATCTGTGAATCTGAACGTTCCATCACACGTTAGAGAAGATAAACAGCTCAGCTTGGAGTGCAGAAAAGGCTTGATTCTCTCTATCTACCGCCACTCCTGTACATATAGTATACTCCTCCATCGGGAAAAGAACCCTGCACCCGGGCGTATTAGTCACGCCCGGATGTCGGTGGTGTGCCAGGAGCACCCGGAATGTCGATTGTCAGGGTAACATTTAAGTCCGCGACGATATAATGTGAGGTACTGCTAAAACAACCGTTGGCGCTACGTATTCATACTGTCACATATCACTCTGCATAGCACTTTGGGACGCTTAACATACCGTGTTCTTCGTCTAGCCGGTGAATTGCATGGTGCTTGGTGCTCGGTGGCAACACTGCTCTGGACATTGTAATGACGATGCTATGCACAGCATATTACACCATAACTTTGCTTGCGTCCATATCTTGGCTGGACGCAAGGAACTTGAAGGGTGCTCAGTGCTCGGAACATTGTAATGACGATGCTATGCACGGCATATTACACCATAAGGTCGTTTTCCATGGAGAACCACTTTGCTTGCATCCATGTCTTGGCTGGACGCAAGCAACTTGAAGGTCTATCTATCGCTGCTTGGTGCTCGGTGGCAACACTGCTCTGGATATTGTAATGACGATGCTATATACGGTATATTTCACCATAAGGTCGTTTTCCATGGAGAACCACTTTGCTTGCATCCATATCTTGGCTGGACGCAAGCAACTTGAAGGTCTGCCTACCGGTGCTTGGTGCTCGGTGGCAACACTGCTCTGGGCATTGTAATGACGATGCTATGCACAGCATATTGTCTATTTACAGTTTTAACACCGTACAGTTCTAAACACCTTACAGTTCGAAACACCTTACAGTTCTAAACACCGTTTATACCCTCTTCACCCCTGTATTTGTTACACCTCACACAAGTTGTACATCGTCAAAGGCCATCAGAGCGGGGTCACCTACGATTACTCGATGATAGCCGCATCGGGATAGTACAAGCGTCATCCCTGGATGTCATCGAAACTACACAAGATATCACTCGCACCCAACGGAATCAGATGAGCTGTCATGCAGTCAACCACACCACGGATAAGGAGTTAAAGGTGGTTATTGGGACGATGTCCTGCCAGCTCATGCCATCGATAGTGCGAAGGCAGCTGAGAGGCTGTAGATACGAAAGCACCTGTGTTTGCAGCGTAGCTGATGGAGCCTCTTATGTCCCTCACGATCGAAAGGATACCATTCGTCTGGAAGCAAAGAGATCGACAGGATTCGATAGGTCCGGACCAGAGAAGTCCGAAGGACTGATGTCAGTAGGGGTTCTATTCGTCTGAGTTAGAGATCTGAGCGGAAAGATACGGAAGGTCTGAAAGAGCGCTAAAGGGCAGGAAGGGCATTGGAGCAAAGGGAAGGCTAGGTAGAGGAGCTCATAAGAAAAGCATAGATAGAAGTAATTGTTAGAGCAAAAGGATAGAGGTATAAAGACCTCTAGAATCTTTGAGGGTAGAAGGGCAAGCTTCTTGATGAGGAGAACAAGCCTTAACAATATACGCATTGGAAAGCCAAACATCTTTGTCTTGAATCTTTATCTTTAGTGACTTTCACATCCTGAGCGAATCTTCATAACTTTCATCACAAGCAAGTCCTGAAAGCAGTAGGGATACTACTTGTGCTGGTAAAACTTGGAGTGACGCTTCCGGTGTTACATTATATTGTTAGCAAAGACACACTTCTGTTGAAGCTATCTTTCTACCCTCCAAGCGGTCAAAGATTCTTGACGCTTATGCGCTTTTATATCCCAGATATTGGCTGCCACATCTCGCAGGGAGAGTGCTGATATCACGAGCCTGATTTTGATCTCATTTGCAGTTGGGAAAAGACATCTCTCCCTAAGGGAAGCTATCACTGTGAACTAGTTTGAGAGGAGGATTACATCCAATTAGCTTTAGCTGTCACCATTCATCGATCGAAAACCGAAGTATTATACTGCACACACCTCCGAAACCAGCAATCCCTCGCATACCTTAAGATTGTCATCTTGCTAGCCCTGATCCGAACCATTGTCCTCCCAGATTTGTGAATGCCCCATTCACCAGACTACGAACCTTCATTACAGTTACAACAGGAAGCTGGTGCTAGGTTCCTTGTTGATTGGGATCTCGATTTAACTCCCTTCTTCGGAACTTGGAGCTTCTATAGCAGGATCTTTCAAGGACAAGTTTGGATCATACTCTGAGCAATGACAGATGCAGGGTCTGATATGATGATGGGGGAGGCAGTCATGTTGACACGAAGGGAAAGTGCGTTGATAGTAGCAGGCGATAAGGGGAAAGAAGTAGTTCGTTATGAACCCATTGTGCGAAACGATATTCCTGATTGGGTGGTCTCCTTGATAAACAGCATCGAAGCGGAACTGAACCGAATGGATGCACTGATCACTCAGACTCAACGAAGCAACATCAAGATCAGAGAAGTATTGTCCGAGTTGATCAGAGCATATGAAGCCCTAGTGTCTAGGCAAAATGAGATCTATGATGCTGTGGCCTTAGGAGTCGATAACCTTCAGAGGGCTCAACTGAAACATTACTCAGACATTGTTGCCCAGTCCCAGGTATTTGCAGCCAATGTTAGCACTGCAATTGCCATTGCGAAAGCACAGTCTTCCGAAGTATATAAGGAGCTATGCCTGGCTCTTGGGATGCAAATACAGTCCTCATCAGCAGCATGGACGTCTCTCTCTGGCATATTGAAAAAGAGGGAAAGAGCTCAGGAGAGGCTCGCTCTCCAAGTACATACACAGTCAGAAGAACCTACCAGTGTCAAGCGGAAGGCCAACAAAGAGACCAAGAGGGTCACAGAACTCAAGAAGAAGGCTGACGCTGAAAAGTAGCAGAGAGAGAGTGATATAAGGAAGACTCGAAGGGACATGGAGAAAAAGTTTCGGGAATTCACAAGAACCCTTATGACTAAGCTATCGGACGAATCCACCAAGAAATCTATCAAGTCCCTAGCAAGGTCTGTCCTTGGGTATCAAGAAGGAGATATCAAATTCAGTGATGAGGGATTTCGCCTTCGTTACTGTGTAGGTACCAAAGGAGAAGGATATTGGGTTAAAGAAGCCATTACTCCGGACCCTGAAGAAGCCCCACCGCCACAAGATGGTTCTGGTTCAGAATCGGGCCTCTCTGGCTCTCAGGATGAGGAGGGAGGCGGAGATGGTGGTGGTGGTGGTGGAAGCGGAGGAACTGGTGGAAGCGTAGGTGGAGACGGAGGTGGAGGTGGAGGAGGTGGAGGAGGGAGTGGAGGAAGTGGTGCAGGAAGTTTACATCCAAGTCAAATACCCCTACCTCCTTCTGGCAGCACACACTATAGCACGCCACCTCCCAAATCTCGCCTACCAGCCAGATCCTTCAAGAAAGGCAAAATGAAAATGCCTCCAGTCTTCAAAGGGGATAAGAAAGATCCCAAGGAAATCTATCGAAGGTGGATTCGATCAGTGGAA
>MU122092.1:2270369-2287459 GCA_014904905.1 Wilcoxina mikolae CBS 423.85
GAGGACATGAAGAAGTTCTTCCAGGTTGATAACTGGAAGTCTTTCACCAGTACGATGGAAGAAAGATTCGTCGATAAGCAAGAGGAAGAGAAATCCCTGCGAAAGATGAATGATCTGGAGTACACTGGAGATATTGAGGACTACCTGACAAAGATGGAAACCCTCAACTTCCGAGTATGTATCAGCGGAACCTCCTACATCCATTCCCTGAAACAAGGAATGAACGAGGAAATATTGGATCGAATGTCAACTGCAGAAGTACCACCCAAAGATGACACAGGCTTTATCGAATTTATGAGGCGAGTGGGTGTATCATACGAAGATCGGTTGGCAGAGAAGAATAGGTCTCAACAGAGTCGTGACAACTCCCAAGGGAAGAAGGGAAACAAACGCAAGAGTGATAAGCAGCAGGGGCAAGAAAAGAACCAAGAAAAGAAGCCAGAGAAGGACAAAGGTTCTGACCCCAAGAAACCTCGAACTGAGAAGAAGAGACCGAAGCCTATTCACTCTGATAAGGCCGAAGCCCTTAAGGGTATTCCTGAAAGTTTGCTAGAAGCAAGAGCCAAATGCAACGAATGCAAGCGTTGTGGATCCTCTAAACATGATCGATGGTTCTTCTGTAAGAATCCCATCAAGGCTTCGTCCAGCAAAAAGAACAAGAAGCCCAAGGACAAGGAGGAAGCTCCAAAGCATGAGACTACAGCCTCCAGTTCAAAGGTCAGACCAAGGCGCTTGGCTTACAGGATCACAGTATCTGCAACTCACACACCTTCGAGGAGGTTGTATGAGGTAGACTCTGATGGTATGGAAATTGACGATTAAGAGACGCTAGGTTTCTTATGTCTTTTCTTAGGTTTAGGATTGCGATCTTTTCTTTCGGGTATAGATACCCACAAACTGTCATGTCTTGAGTTTAGTTTTAATGAGAAACGGTATCTTTTTATATAAAAGAAGGTGCCTGAGAATGAGTTCAGTACTCGAAATATGCTGGTCATATAGTACCCAAGTGCAAACATATGACTACCACGTTATCGAAACAATCATAAAACACCTCTACACATATAACTACCACTAGAACCACAACCTGTTGTGGCTGGAACTGTGTCGAAAGGCAGTTCATTATGGTTTCTACACGAAGAGATAGAAAGGGAAAGGCCTCAGCCGAAGAACCTCAACCTCAACTCAAGAAAGCGAAGCAGTTACCTCCAGAACCAAAGACTGGTTCAAGACCCACAGTACGCATGTTTGCATCATTCAAGGACTAGAAGAACATTCTGGTTAGGGTCCTTTTGGATACAGGGTGTGTTACACCTATGATGTCAAAGCAGTGGGCCGAAACTAATGGTGTTCCATTGGTTACTCGAACAGAACCAAAGTCAGTTGAGAACTTCAATGGCGAGATTGTAGAAGGAGCTGGATGGCAGTACACCTTTCCAGTTACTCTTCGGTATGAAAACCATTATACCAAAGAAACCTTCGAAATCGGACCTATGGAATCAGCAACTGATATCATGTTACCTTACTGGTAGATCGTCAAGCATGGAGCACTCAGAGGAATTACTGAAGAAGGTGATAAGCTTCAATTCACATCGAAGCATTGCCATCAGTATTGTACAAAGGCAGCAGTTAGCTCCTTCTCCATTAAATATGACCATAGCATCCTCAAGTTTGGTACTGATCCACGATGGATCAGAGTAATTGGGTCTATGCACATCAATGCAGCAGGTGAAATGGAGATCGATTGGGTCGAGCGAATTCCGTGGTAGTACCGAGACTTTCAGTCAGTTTATAATGGGGAAACTGCCAATGCTCTACCGCCACATCGATCATTTGACCATGCAATAGACTTAAAAGATGGGGAGCAGCCTCCATGGGGTCCCATCTATGCTCTTTCTGAAAAAGCACTTTCGGTTCTTAAGGAGTATCTAAAAGAAATGCTCGATTCTGGCAAGATTCGTCCAAGCAAGTCACCAGCTGGAGCACCAATACTCTTCGTCCCAAAACCTCATGGAAGGGGTTTAAGGTTGTGTGTGGATTACAGACGACTCAACCACGTCACGATTATGAATCGGTATCCTTTGCAACTTATGAACAAACTTAGGGACAGAGTTACTGGCTCGAAGCTTTGTACGAAGATTGACCTGAAGGCTGGTTACAATCTCATTCGAATAAAACCTGGTGACGAATGGAAAACAGCATTTCGTACGAGATATGGACACTATGAATATTTGGTTATGCCCTTTGGATTGGCAAATGTGCCAGCCTCATTTCATGATATGATGAACGAGATCTTGAGAGATCTAATCGATCATGGAGTTGTGGTTTATATAGATGACATTCTCATCTATACCAAAGACGAAGAAGAACATGTACGATTGACAAGAGAAGTCCTTCATAGATTACAGGAAAACAACTTGGCAATAGCACCAGATAAGTGCGAATGGCATCAGAAGCAAGTTGAATTCCTTGATTATATCATATCGGGAGAAGGTGTCAGTATGGCAGAGAACAAAGTTGATACTATCCTGAAATGGGATACGCCAGACTCAGTCAAGGACGTTCAGTCATTCTTAGGATTTGCCAATTTCTATCGACGCTTCATAAAGGACTTTTCGAGAATCTGCAGGCCATTGACAGATCTAACCAAACAAACTGGAGAACGGTTCGATTGGAAGGCAAACCCACGCTATCAGGAGGCTTTCGATTTGTCAAAGAAGTGTTTCACTGAGGCACCAATCCTTCGTCACTTTGAACCTGAACATCCTGTGGTTATTGAGACTGACGCTAGCGACTTCGCCATCGGCGCTGTCCTTTCCCAAGTGATTGATGGACGATTACACCCTGTGGCCTACCACTCTCGAAAGATGGATCAGGCAGAGGTTAACTATGAGATCCACAATAAGGAGATGCTAGCAATAGTATCTTCCTTTAAAGAATGGAGACGTTATCTTGAAGGTGCAGCCCATCAAATCAGTGTGTTTACTGATCACAAGAATCTTGAATACTTCACAACTATTAAGATACTGAATCGGAGGCAAGCCCGCTGGGCACAAGAACTAGCTGGTTATGATTTCAAGATATTCTACCGACCAGGCAGTGCAAATGGGAAACCTGATGTATTATCTAGGCGTTCGGAGTACCGCCCTAAAAAAGGGGGAGGTAGTATCAAAGAAAACGAAAATCAACCAATACACCGCGTTTTAAGACCTGATCAGTTGGTAACATCTGAAGGGGAAACAGTGCAGGTGACAGCAGCGAAGCTACAAGGCGAACAAATCACAATCTCTTCTGCTAAGTTGAGGTCAATCCCAGTAGTCAAGTTCAATTTTTGGTTATTAAAGGCAGTAATAGACGCTGCAAATAATGACGCTGCATGGCAGGAAGAGTACGTTCGAGCAATGGAAGCAAGCCCAAGCCCTGACATCTCTTTCGAGAATGAAGCCCTTGATTATAAAGGCAGGCTGTGGATACCAGAGGACCTACAGTTACGAAAACAAATACTCGAAGCAGAACATGATTCGAAGGTAGCAGGACATATGGGACAGGACAAGACAATTGAGTTAGTTCGAAGGAACTTCTTTTGGCCAGAGATGCAGAAATTCATCAAGGACAACGTCTGCTCATGTCCTGAATGTCAGAAGAACAAAGCAGCTCGCCATACTCGCTATGGACTTCTACAACATCTCGAATTAGCATACCATCCATGGGATTCAATCTCTATGGATTTCATCATCTATTTACCTGTATCTGATGGTTGTTCATCGGTCTGGGTTATCGTTGACAGGTTCACAAAGATGGCTCACATCAGGCCACTAAAGGATGGCGAAAAGAAAGCCACAGACCTTATCAAGATCTTCCTAAAACAAGTATGGAGATTCCATAATCTGCCATCGAACATTGTATCAGACAGAGACTCCAGGTTTACATCCGTGTTCTGGTCTTCCTTGGTCGAAGCTCTCGATATTCAGTTGAAGATGTCCTCACCATTTCATCCACAGACTGATGGTCAAACGGAGAGAGTAAACCAGACGTTAGAATGCTACCTGAGGAACTACTGCAATTACGAATAGGATAAATGGTCTGAGATGTTGCCAATGGCAGAGTATGCCTACAACAACTCTCTCACCACCGCGACTGGCATGTCACCTTTCATTGTGAATTATGGGTTCGATTCTCAAACGAATTGGCCCGTTGAAGCAGAAGCAAAGAATCCGGCATCAAGGAACTATGTTCATTGGATGTCAAGTGTACATGACCTGTATCAAAGAGGTTTGGAAAAGGTACAAGAGACAATGGGGAGGTACCATGATAAGCGTGCTAAGGAACATCCGAAGCATTCGGTTGGTGATCTAGTAATGCTACATGGAAAGAACCTCAAAACCAGAGGCCCATCTAGAAAGTTAGATGCGAAGCTTCATGGTCCCTTCAAGGTTCTAAAGGTACTTTCACCTACAGCAATAAGGCTTGAACTGCCTAAGCATTGGCGTATCCATAATGCTTTCCATGTCTCTCTCATTGAACCCTATCGAACAGCCACTATTCCAATCAGACATGCACCAGAACTCGCCACCAGTGAAGGAAACGAATTGGGTTATGATGTACAGGGCTACGAATATGAAACAGGCTATGAGGTTGAAGAGATCATGGGCAGCCAGTATAGCAAGGAATGAAAGAAGGTGCTTTACCTGGTCAAGTGGAAAGGGTACCTAGACGAAACAGATTGGACAGAGCAACCTTATGAGAACTTCGATGACAAGGGGTTATTAAAGGATTATCATATGCGGAGTCCCCAGGCAGCTAAGAACAAGAGGTTGCGCTAGTACCTTTTCCCCACGAAGGGTTTTTAATGGCTAGCAAGACACCTAGGAAAAGGAATTGGTTTTTGGGCACAAGGGGTCATATTTTTACCAAGGAGGAAAGGAGGAACTTTGGGTTTTGGGCACAAGAGGTCATTTTTACCAAAGGCAACGAAGAGCAGATTAGTATGATCGTTCAGAGACGAACTCTATAAGGAGGGGGGTAGTGTTACACCTCACACAAGTTGTACATCGCCAAAGGCCATCGGAGTGGGGTCACCTATGATCACTCGATGATAGCCGCATCGGGATAGTACAAGTGTCATCCCTGGACGTCATCGAAACTACACAAGATATCACTCGCACCCAACGGAATCAGATGAGCTGTCATGCAGTCAACCACACTACGGATAAGGAGTTAAAGGTGGTTATTGGGACGATGTCCTACCAGCTCATGCTATCGATAGTGCGAAGGCAGCTGAGAGGCTGTAGACACGAAAGCACCTGCGTTTGCAGCGTAGCTGATGAAGCCTCTTATGTCCCTCACGATCGAAAGGATACCATTTGCCTGGAATCAAAGAGATCGAAAGGATTCGATAGGTCCGGACCACAGAAGTCCGAAGGACTGATGTCAGTCAGGGTTCTATTCGTCTGAGTTAGAGATCTGAGCGGAAACATGCAGAAGGTCCGAAAGAGCACTGAAGGGCAGGAAGGGCATTTGTGCGAAGGGAAGGTTAGGTAGAGGAGCTCATGAGAAAAGCGTAGATAGAAGTAAATGTTAGAGCGAGAGGATAGAGGTATAAAGACATCTAGAATCTTCGAGGGTAGAAGGACAAGCTTCTTGACGAGGAGAACAAGCCTTAACAATATACGCATTGGAAAGCCAGACATCTTTGTCTTGAATCTTTATCTTTAGTGACTTTCACATCCTGAGCGAATCTCCATAACTTTCATCGCAAGCAAGTCCTGAAAGCAGTAGGGATACTACTTGTACTGGTAAAACTTGGAGAGACGCTCCCGGTGTTACAGTATTCAACTCGTCCTCCAGCATATAATAATCATCGTTCCAAGTCGCTAGGTCTATATAACTATTGACTATCCATCCTTTATTCTCCGACTTCGACGAAATGGGCTCCTCTGAAATTAAGTGAGCCGCACCCACAATATTTCCTGCACTAATAACTGCATATGCACCTCCGGAAGATGGTTTCACTACTCTGACTAGCTGCGATGCACTTTCCGGCATTCTACCATTGGCAGGCTTCGTCACTTCAATGTATGCTAGCTGAAAGGTATTCGTGCCACGTGGATAGACGACTCGCAGCTTGAATAGACGAAGCATACGGTACGGTACACGTCCCTGCAGTACCTTGTGAGACAGCTCCTGCCCCTTCTTACATTGCGAAGTTTGAACCCATACCCAGTCATGGCAGACAGCCCCAGAATACCATCGTTTATTTCCAGTACATCTGAGCTTCTGAATGATGCGCTCGCCATGCATGTTGCGTGATTCTACCTCCAATCCATGATAAATTGCAGCAGCACTGCTTAAGAGATCATCCGAATCGATATTTTCCTGCTTGGCGTGTAAGAAATGACGGGTGGCAACGTATAGATCATTTCGGAGGACGTCGTCACTGATTGTTTTCAAGAGGCCTTGAAAGTCCTTGACTTTCTATTTTTCTTTGTGCTGCTGCGGAGATATGAACCTCAATAAACGATGTTTACTGGTAGTTGTTGCTTCCACCGTCACTTCCGTCGTCACTTCCGTCGTCTGGGAAGCAGCTCATTTACAGTTCCATACGTCGCGATTGGCCTTTCTGACAGCAAATACATCACTCCGAAGGTAGTAGTTGATTATCTGAGTATAGTAATCACCTGTCTTGTTGGAGGTATTAAACCTGTCCTTAATCTGCTTCCGGTGAGAACTTTCTCCGCTCTCCGTCGACCACTGTTTAAGCGAACCGTCCCGTTGTATCTGCTCTCGGAAGTGCTGCATGAGATATATCTTGGGAAAGTTGAAATCGCTACCCTCTTCAATGTATTCGGCCATTTCTGCATCGATAATACCGTTTCAGGTGTCGTGAATGCGATGTCGAAAGGCCGCCGTTTTCGACTTGTTTTCCTCCAACTTGGCATCCTGCTCGGCACACAATTCTGTACGTCTCTGTTTGGCCTCTGCTGCAAGTCGTTTCCCAGTCCTGAATTGTTGAAACACATCGTTCGAATTGTGAAAGCCACGTAGAGCATTGTCCATGAGGTCTAGCATTTCGTCATCGTAAGAGTCATACTGACAATAGAAATAGAACTCAATAAGAGAGAGAGAGCACTCAACTGCACGATCACAAACACTGCGCTTAGAGCGGCTTGGGTCCCGCAGAGCATTGCGTACGATACCCACAAGGAATCGTGTCATCGTCTTGATTTCTCCTCCGTTCCAACGCAAAACCTCCTCATATGCACATCTGGGCTTCGTCGTATCAAGGTATGCAGGCACTGAGAGCCAAATATCATTGAACTTGTCAAGCCTCTTATGCTGCTTGAGAAATTCATGAAGCCATGTCAGGAGGTGCTTTAACATCCCAATTTGCATCGTGTGGAGTAGATTAGGCTTGGGAAGATCGCTTGTAACGCAATCGAGATACCATAAGATGTTGAAACCTGGATTGACATCGTGGCGTTTGAGATCGGCGATGCTCGAGGGTGTATTTGAATTTGACAGTATACGATAGATATTATGATCTCGGAGGTTGTGTCGCTCATGTTGGCAGCGGGGTAGATTACCCATTTTCTGCAATGGGCATTCGCACCAGTAGCATACACCATTCTTGATGTTGTGAAGGTCACAGTGCTCAGGGTAATCGGCCATCCATGCAGCCAGTGTCGAATAACAATACCTGACGTTGCCATCGGCACAGCGGGCATAGAAGGAGCAGGTCTCCGAGTCGGAATTGAGAGAGTCGGAATTGAGTAGGGGTTGCAACACATGCTGCAGCACGTTCTGAGTGACCATTCGGTTATGCTCCCTCTGAGCATTTCTTCTTTTGAGGGGGACATCGCGCATCTTGACTGGAAAGGGCAAAAGCACAACCAACAACAAGCTGTGCATTGTGTGCTCCATCCATGCGGCTGCGGATAGGTTGCCGATCGTCATATATATCGGCAATGCCTTCTTGTTGCCAGAGAAGTTCGTGAGGTGGGTGCTATCAGACATGAATATCATTGGCACCAGCGTATCACCGACGGGTAGTGTTGTCTACACAATTGTGAGCATTGTAAAGGGTTTGTAAAGGGTATACTAAGAAGGAAGTTTACCTGCTTGTCCCACCACCAGTTTCCAGTATGCATCTCGTTGTAAATACGGTGCCCAGCATCATTGAAGCAACGTATAGGTGTGTATGTAAGATGTTCCTCGTATGCTGGCTGCCTGAGTAGCCATTTTGCACACTCTATAAGGTCACAGTGTCAAAACTCAATTGCATCCGGATGCTGCTCACTCCATGCCATCTGCAACGTAGCTTTCTTCCAGGAGTCATGGCCAAGTCCGTCCTCCATCGCGTCGATTTTCTGGCGGAGGTTGTAATTCGATTTCAGAGATTCACGCACGGACTCTTTAAGGCCGCAGTTGCCCTTCAGGAAGTCGTCAATGACGTTGGCGGGAAGACCTTTCGATGTGACCAGCTCTGCGAAATTGTACTTCTCCTCACTGTCGAACGGATGGAAGGGGTTGTGTAAGCACTCCTCAGAATTGTGCTCAGAATTGTACTCATCGTCGGTTGGAACGTATGCGACGGGGGCTCCAGCATCGGGATATGAGAAGCTTTTTGTATTTGAGTCAAATTCGGAATCAGATAGTTCTGGAGAAGGTGACGTGTGCAACGGAGGAAACGCGTCAGGATCATCAATATGGTCATAGTTGGCATGAAAACCACTATGCGAATCGTCGACGCAATGCTGAGAGTTTTTTCGAACGCGTTCAGGGCACTCAGTGGAGTCTGTCTTCGCCTGAAGAAGTTGGGCGCGATATCGAGGATGGTCGCTGTCGATGTGTTTGTAGAGCCACAGGTCAGAGTTGTAAGATTTCAAGCAAACAGGGCAGAAACGATTCGGTGTTCGTATGTGAGGCATGGTGCGTGTCGTGTAGACAATGCTCAGGGCTGTATATGCAGTTGGCAGAATGTTATGAGTGTTGCCAAGCAGGAGTAATGTAATTGAGCCGCATGGCATACAAAACTCACAGAGCCGTATATAAAATGCGAAGACCCTGGAATATCCTGCAGACAGAGTTTGTCACGATGTAGCCATGCCCAGAGCCTAATGTGACCCTAATGGCTAGGCAAATATAAGCAAGTCCATGGACTTGCTTGTTTGCTTGCTTTTTTGAAGTTTGGCCGGGTGGATAATACGAAACGCGGATGAAAACATGTGATATCACTCGTTTCGTGTGGCAAGACATGAGTTCAAAGTTCATGATACCACCGTACAGTGTCTATTGGTGGTGCCTGGAGAGGCCTATGCACTGCCAGAGATGCCGGTGACACTTCTCAAACTTTATATTGCAGGTTCCGACGGTTTGTGACACCACACTGCATCATTATGTTGGAACTTGATGTCACTGCCGTATGATAGGAACCCAAACTGACAGACTTCGACACTTTGACCTAGGATTCGTATGACGAGTGTGTCTCACACTCAAGAAGTGGTTCAAACAACTCTCAGAGTCATATAAAACAAGAGGTGCATCTTTCAGGCTGGAAGGGAAGTGCCGATAACAGCTCACACCCAGGAAAGCTCCTTTTCAAGTATGATGTTTGATATCACCAACGGTTTCAACACTTCTGCGAGCCGCGCTACAATTCCAAGCACCTTGATGGGCCATTCTGCACTGTATATATACTCCCGTACGCTCTCTCAATTTCAATTCTTCTCCATCATCTCCACCTACTCCATCTTTACCTATTTACCACTCTCATCGTCGTTTTCAGACACATTAACCCTAACCCTGACCGACCCCTCATACACCTTATTTACAGCTCAGAACGTTGCAATGCCACCCAAAAATATCCCATCCACCCCCTCCAAAACCGATGCAATTAAGGACAGTCTCCACCTCGATGGTTTCACTAAGCAGTTCATGGCCGAGCACATTCGAGGTCTTATTCGGATGTATGCCCTTCACGGTGTCAAGGATGATCGCGCGATTGACTTGATGTATGATATCCTTTTTTTGGACCCAGTCACTATAAGGCACTTTGCACAGTTTCAGGGGATGTGGAAGCATCGGGCATCGACTCAACCACGATACATGGAATGGTGGAGTGGGTTCCGGGCGTTTCTCCGAGACTGTTTCGATAAAACTCGGGTGCAGATGAACCGATATCACAAAGAAAACCCACCTTTTCCTACCGACCCCGACTCTGACAACTCTGACAACTCCGACCACTGTGACAACTCCAAACGTCACAAGGGCAATGCCAAGAAAGACACCTGGTATCCCAGGACACCGAAGCTGCAGCCACCCTCCCACAAACGTGCAACCCCACCGACAATCATTGCTTCTGCCCTGCAGAAGAAGCGGAAACTCGATAACATCTCCACCAATACCGTGCCTACTGGCCCAATGCTTATATACCCCTTCAGGGTTTGCATTGTCGACCTTGAAAGCTACCGCCCAGAAAGCTACAACCGTTGGGACGACATCTTCATTCACCACAGCTCTAATAGATGGCATCTCACATGAGTCGAGAAGCTCACCGCAAAGGCCGTACACCGTGCTGTGAGTCGCCTATGTCCTGCCAGAGATGTCAGTTGTATTCTTGGGTGTCTAGTCATGCCCGGCGAAACTTCTTTGCAGCCATGGAATGCTACTCGACTCGATGGCAACGACTCTGTGGCCATCTTCTTTTCCGTTACAGCTTACAACCCTCTCATCGTTGTGGCTGTTCTGAAGGCAGTTGCACTTGTGCCTCCAAGGATTGCAAGAGCTACTCCACCACCACCACCACCACCACCACCACCACCACCACCACCACCACCACCACCACCACCACCACCATGATCGTCTCCCCCGGGAACACCTGGATCCTCCGAACAGGCTGAGAGCCCAATACCTGCTCCCGGATTCATTGCAATAAACGACTCGGCAATAAACGACTCGGTAATGACACAACCGGAGGTGACTGCTACTCACCACGTCGAGTGTATCTCACTCCAAGATGTGTCATCATCTGTGCTAGAGGAGTCTATGAGTACCAGAGTTGCATGAATGGCGGAGACAGCACAAATTGTTGAGGCGACGTCGCGAGCAGCGGTGGAGTTACAGGAACAGCGGGAGGCGAGGTCGCAAATGGCACAGGTTCTGGTGGAGCAGGAGACAATGTGTGACGTTTCGTCAGAGTCGGTGGGTGTTGACGAGTCGTCGTAGTCGGTGGCAATTGGCACGTGCCAAGATGTTTATGCCGGTATAAGCTTCACACAGCTCGAGATGTCGCGTTTGACTCCAACATGGATGGGTCAGCAATTTGAGTGATGGTTTTCGGTACGTCCAACAGTGCTGCAAATGACGAGTATACTGACACACGTATCAGGTTCGCATTTGGGGGTTTGGTCTTTGGGTCAGGTGGAGTTGTTTTTGCATATGTAGGTTCCTGTTTGGGGGTTGGGTTAGATTGGATTTTTGCATTTCCTCATTGGGTTGGGTGGAGTTGTTTTTGCATTTTACAGAGTTGTTTTTAGTCTCGTTTGGGTGTTCTTGGGTGTTCTTGGCATTAATGGTATTTGATTGACTAATCATAGGGGATACTTTCGTGACAAGCTAATACGAAATCATGTGAATCTGCCCCTTTATGTGAAAACCTTTCAGGTGCAATGCTCAGCGACGTGTCAGTCCTTTTATACACTGCATTGCCCTTTGTCTACATCTCAACTGCACTCTTTTTCTGCCTTTCTGACATTCGTGCCTTTCTGACATTCCTCCCTTTCTGACATTCCACCCTTTCTGACATTCCTGCCTTCTGAAAATGACCCGAACAATCAAGCCCCTATACAAGGCCACATCCTCAATTCCGAAAGCAGCACCGGCCACTCCTGCAGTTGTTTTCCCAATGCCACGTACAGCAAACAATCATAAGAGGAAACTCACTTTGCAGGCTAACAAGCAGAAGCGAAAGCGGACGAAGGCTACAGCCTCACATATCGAAGGTTCGACCACCCAGATCTCCTCAGCATCTACACCCATTGTATCCGCACCAAATCCAGCCCTGAAACCGTCTCTGTCGCAGCTGAATCAAGCCTGCATCTCGATGTCGCCAGCACCCAGTGTCATTTTCAACGTCGCTATTCGTTCAGCGACGAACCTTAGTCACCTCCGGAGTCTACACCCATCATCATCGGCTTCACAACTCATCCCATCGTCTCCGCCAAGGACACCGTAGTCGGTCAGCAGTAAACGATATGGCATTCGAAGTCACCTTGCACCAGGTGACCTTCGAGTTACTGCTGTACTGGAGACATTGCGTCGCATGATGAAGAAGCAACTGCTGAGCAAAACACCATTTCCAACTGAAGCTGAGTTTCTGCTGGTAGCTTATACAATTCCGAGAGTGGTAGATACCGACTAACATATCCAACACAAAGTCTGTAGAGTATTCCTGGCCGAAGGCATGCAGGCAGGAAGGAGTCAATAATAGCTTCCAGGAACATCAGAAGGAGTGTCTCAAGATAGTTAGGTATCTCCCAGAATTGCATTCGTACTGACTAACCGGCCATATGTCAGATCAAGAACAGTTGCAATGCAGTCAGATCGCACATGATCAAGAAGGCCCGTGAGTATATAGGGAGACTATACAACTTGTACCGTTTCGAAGATGATGAGCGCCACATACACATTGACTGACTTCTTTCAGATTTTACATTCATTGTATGCCAATGCGATCGTACGAATGAACCTGATGTGAGTTCAACCTGATGTGAGTTCTGTCTGCAACTTGTGCCGTCGCTAACACTACCAAGAACGAGCTAGCTACTTTCTTGCCGAGGAGATTCCACGATTTCTATATATACATTTCTTCCAACTAATTCGCTAACGCAGCAGGTATTCAGAGGGCTTCCATGAATGGATTCGGGAACAGATGCCCCCGGCACTGATTGTGTTAACATGTATGGCATTGCATCACGCACTGACAAAGTGACAAAGAAATAGAGGTTTAGCTCCAACAAAGGTTGCAATCGATGACCTCGAACTTGAAATCCGGCGCAACAGGCTCGAGTGGGAGTACTACTTCAATCGAGATAATCACGGCGGTAAGTATGGCCTTTACAATGTATGCAATTGCTCTAACAATTCGCAGAGACTTACACTGATATCATGAATATTTGGAACGATCTCCCATCTCCATTGAGACAGAAGGTAATCAAGTCCATAAGAGCGGCTCTCAACAACCTCATTTTACATGAGAAAGGAGCCAATAACATGCCACCTGTTACCAAGCCCCAGCTCCGTCTCGTCCACCCTCTCTCGCCGAGCTAGGTACCGGAGAGGTAGACTAGTTTTTTGCCTGCTGGGTGTCAAACGACCGTTGCCATTTGACTTGGTGGCTGCTGCCGCCATAACTGCCAGGGCTCAGTTTGTCCGGAGAGTTGGCCCGACTGTATCGTGGACACACGAGTGCCAAGTTGTTGCCGTTACACCGGATGCACTTCTTATTTGCGATGCGGTTGCCGAGGACCTCCTTCGAGACCCATGGTGCAGGAGGTAATTCGGCACGTTTGCCGCTGGTGGTCTTTCCACCGGAAGTTGTCTCAGCGGGCTCGGAAGTTGACAGTCTGAAACTACATTTCCGGTCGGTTCGTTTGGACCGGTCGTAGAACAATTCCCCGCTGCTGCCGCAACTGATGCCGGAACTGATGCCGGAACTGCCGCCGGAACTGCCGCCGGAACTGCCGCCAGAACTGCCACCGGAACTGCCGCCGGAACTGCCGCCGGAACTGCCGCCGGAACTGCCGCCGGAACTGCCGCCGGAACTGCCGTCGGAACTGCCGCTGGAACTGCCACAGGAACTGCCGGTAGGCTGCTTCTGTTGATGTTGTTATCTCCCGCTCGTCCTTCCTGGCCCGGGTTGGAACTCCGTGGCTGCTGCTCGGTCGAAAAGTTCGTCAATACTTCCGAACCTCCCATTTGTCGTCAAGGGTTTAACTCGTACTCGTAGTCCAGGCTTCATGCCCATCCAGGCCATTTCGTATAACCTCTTAGGGTCATGTTCTTCGTCCCATTCGGCTTCCCGCCACAAGGTACGGAGCTGGTTAGCTCATACCCGCACTGGTTCGTCCTGGTCATGGAACCCCTGGTCGAACTCTCGGTAGGCCCGTATGGCTGCGTTCAGTACGCGGTCAGAGTCGCCGTACGTCTTTTGGAGTTGCTCAACGAAGAGGCTGAAATCGTTCATGGCAGGGTGGTTTGAATTCCGTAACTTTTGGCCCCAAGAGACCGGGTCCTCCATCTTTGGTTTTCGTTGCGAGGGGTCCTTATGGCCGCTCCAGCTGCCGCGTAGGTTCAAGGCGTACTTGACTTGATGTTATACCTCACAAGCTGTATATCACCAAAGGCCATCGGAGTGGGGACACCAATGATCACTTGATGATAGCTGTATCGGGATAGTACATGCGCCATCCCTGGACATCATCGAAACTACATAGAATATCACTCGCAACCAACGAAATCAGATAAGCTGTCATTGTTAGGGGTTCACCCTTAGCAGGTGCACGAGGTACGGAGGATATCCATGGCAATCTGCGGTTGGTCACCTGTCACTATGGATGGTCAACATCACACCCACAGCTATCCTATCCTCTGAGCGACGAAGCTACGCATATCCAATACCGAGTCCGGACAAAGCGGAATGATTAACCTGTGCGAGGGCAGTGCACCTTCTCGATCGAACAGCGATAGTCACGATACTTAGCTGGCGGATTCATCAGATCCGAACACTTAGGGTGGTATGCTACTATATGCCTAGGCTCCCGATAGTTAGGGACGTCATGAGTTGATGAAGCACGATCACGCCATTGCGGGAGCTTTCGGGTCAGCCGTGCATGATCGTTTCGACCAGAACTACTTTACCTTATCAGCAATATGGGACAGCCGGCTAGAGCGGGGTACGCCTCTACACTCTCCGGCAGGCACACGTCAGAGCTCGAGAAGTGGGACTTTACTATGGGGATAACTATACAGTCTAGAGACTCCATATGTTAACTGCGCCCCGGTAGTTCAATCTAGCTATTGAGAGCTTGTGTGTGGGTCGTCATTTCCGAGTAACGGCAGTTCTTGGTTGAGCTGGTCCGACATAAGCTGCAGCCCTGATACGGGAGTAAAAGACAGCGAGATGGAAGTACGATACGTGGCATAGCAGCGGCTGGTCGCCGACACAAGTCTATGAGGGTAAACATACCCCTGAAACCCACTATCCGATTTAACATTGAGTCGAGATGTCAAAGAGGAAGTGATGGTTCGATGAACGTGTCAGCGGTCGTTGCCGAAACCTGTTTTCTGCATTTGCATTCAGACCAGGAGAAAACGAGCTTAGAGTAGGCTACGTGGCAAAACCTGGCGGCATGAGGATAACCTATGGGATGCCTCGCACTTTAGAAAGTGCCGAACGTAAAACGGAAAAGAAGCGCAACCTACCGAGATCGAGTAATCAGCCTAATGATCGGAGGCCATAGCTATCTTAGTACAAACACTGAAATCATAGAGAGTAGACGAGTAATTCGCTCTATAAAAGAACCGCCTTTGCACCCCCAAAGTAAAACATCAAGCTCTAGCAGCAATCCACAGTCAGAAACACACCAGCGGACAAGAATGTAAAATATTATTAAGTTTTCTACTTTAAGAATATATGTCTTTACATTTTCGCAACCTTGACTCTATTGTTCTTTACGCACACGCCCGTTGTGAACGAGCAGTCACTTATCACGATTTCTGGTACGCACGCGGATTCATTGCATATCACGACATCGCCTTTGAATACTGACACTGGTTCTATACTGGTGAACTTCCTTCTGCCTATTATATCGATCCGTCTGAGGATGAGGAAGAGTCTTTTTCCGATCTCTTGTACAGCGAAGAGGATTTTCAGGATACCTACGATTTCTGAAGAGTAGGCGGCCATACTTAAGACAGTGCTTCGGTCATAAGTATCCCCGTAACAGTATAATATTTTGGACACGTTCAAAAGTGTGTATGACTACAAATTGCATAGTTTGCGATACTCCAGCCTGCTGCGCAATCTGATATCTCAACCATCCAGAAGGAAATACTCGACAGGGATTTTGCGCAGAACATTGTCAGGGAGGTTGCAGCGGAACCTGTGTTATGTGCAACTTTTATACACGGCTGAGAAATAGATCGCAACAAGAACAAGTACCATGGCAGGTACCACCTCCACAAGGACAACTAGTTACCGGTCCTTTTACATTCCCCTCGCGGCAGCTTCACAATGGCCAGCAACAGATTGTAATGGCGGTGCCAGGTGCACTTGGCTTCCAAGCGCACTTGGCTGCCGAGGCCGGATAACCGCGCTTCATATATAATCACCTCGCGACGTGCTTTTGGCACGCTAGCGATTATCTTACCTACATACTGTACAATTGATATCTTTATCACTTATTCCCGTTTGCAACCGTATCTTTAAGTATCTATCCATACGAGGCCGTACACGGGCGTACATCCTTACACTATAATCGCTTTTCAGTCACCAGATACGTTTCGCTTACGGGATTTCGTGATTTCTTTACTTTTTCGACGCGTCAGACCTACACCGAGAACAATCGTTAGATTGTCGATACAAGATAAGTAATCATCCAATTGAGTTGATTGATGGTAGCAGGAACGATTCCGAGATGATTTAGATGTCAATCAGTCCCGAGGGACACGTCACCTGCCATGATAGATAGGCACCCCTGAGAACTCGAAATGTCTCCATTCACGACCTACACCGAGTATCATCACTAGATTAATGAATCAGGATAAGTATACCTGTCAGTTCACTGCCGCAGAGACGATTCTGAAGTCAATTGGCCCCGAGTGTGGTGTCACCTACTCCACATGACGATTTCGAACGAGTCGCAACACCTCACTTTTCCTGACCTACAAGCATCGGAACTTCATAAGTATACCTATATCGAGTCAATTGACTACTGCAGAGACCATTCCGAGGCGATTCGGAGGTCAATCGATTCGAAGAGTCTCATCACCGACCGCGATCTTTATACGTTCACACACATACTCTCACGACCTAT